>JAFFZR010027774.1:0-19117 GCA_018397195.1 Lethrus apterus | reverse complement strand
TCAAAAAGTAAAAATATTTTAAATTTAGACGATGCACGATTTGTGCAAGTGTAAGTTTAGTGTAGGATTGTTTGTAAAAGCATTCAAACTAATTTTAAAGCAAAAAAATTGAAATATAATAATTACTTGTAAGTACAGAAAGGTTCGAACATTGATGCAGCGAGAATTCAAACCGAAGAGAGAAAGATCGTGTTTTTGTCATTAAATAGTGTTAAGCAACCAACTTTACAAAAGCGTATGAACTAGCGAAAGACATACGATTCAACTCATGATAGGAGTAGGTGTCCGGAAATTTGATTCCACCACTGTACCTGTTAATAACACTTATCACAATGTAAGAATTATTGCACCACAAACTTATTTTGGGGTATGTCGTTATTTTGCACTGGCACATAATGGGTTTCGATTAAACTGGTATTTGGTGAAATGTTTTTCCAGTCAAAATTTTGTAACTCTTCATTTATATTATTTTGGCTATTGACTAGAGCACTGGCAGCTGTAGCGGCCGCCATACAATTAACACAGAGTTCTCGACGCAGTGTAACGGGTCGGATTGACGTAGATAAACTTGGTGTTAATTCATTGGGAGTGGAAGATCGACTACTTTGTTCATCATCAGCTGAGCTATCGAACGGTAACTAAAAGTATGTCCAGTATGAATGTTTTGATTTTAATGTGAATTTTTTCGCTTTGATAAGCACAGTACCTGATGACTAGATAGGAGTGTAGCCCTTATTTGAGGTAAGGGGCTAATTCCACCTCCATTTCTCGTTGAATTAGACACATCTACCGATTCCAACACACCAATATCTTCAATATCCATATGTAGTATACTTTCTTGGCTGCCGAGAAACTAAGACAATTTCAAATATCAATAATTTTTTATTATACAGTTACAAATTGCTTGATTATGTTAGTTCGTATAATGAAAATAATTGTATTTATGTTTCCATATGAACCAAAACTACAAATTTGTAAAGCAGTGAAAGGCCTCAAATAAATATAAAATTAAACCCCACACACAAATTAGTCGTTTACTATAACCTAAGAAAGCAAAAAAGAAATAAAAATTACCTCCACCATGCGAGAGTGCAATGCAAAGTAGCTATAAAAGTAAGGCACAAAGTGCTACCGCGAAATCACTAGCTAGTAGTCATACATGTTGGGATACAATGGAACACTGACCACAAATCCATAGTGCTTTAGAATATCCATTTTGCACATTGGACAGGTTCGATGTTCCAAAAGCCACGGATCAATGCAACTTTTATGAAACTCATGCCTGTAATAAACAGATTAAATACGAAGTAATTAAAAGTAATTATAAAATGCACGTCAGTTTTTTTTTAAACTTACGTGCAAGGTAGTATTCTTAGGACTTCTGATATTTTGTAAGGTTCGATACAAACGGCACAACATTCTCCATCACCTTGGACCTCCTGATAAAAAATTGCATTTAAAAGAAAAAAATAATAAAATCTGTAGATACGTATAAAAAAGTAAATTCACCTTATCTTCTGATTTGATATGCTTTGTCGGTATTTTCGATAAAGCTTTTTTAGCAGCACTGCAAAGCCTTCTCTGAAAAAAGAGAACACTCATTACTAAATTAGATACATTCAATTTTAAAATAAACGGTTCAAAAAAAAAAATAAAATATCCACTTGGCGTTCATATAAAATGAAATCCTTTGATGAATGTATGAAATCAGGAATTGTACAAAGAAATTCAAGGAAAGGGATAACAAATATACAGCGCGAGTTTCAAGGTAAAGTACACAAGCATTCATGTATTATGGTTGATTAGTGATTACACTATAGCAGGGGTGGGCACACATGAGGCCTAAGAGAGCCGCAATCCAGTTTTAATATTCTATAGAGAGCCATACACAAATTATTTATTTTTATTTAATATAAATTTAACTCCGAAATCTGAAATTAAAACAGAATAATTAATTTACGGGTCGGAAAAATTATACTCGTAAATAATTTTAAAAACATGATAAAAAAAATTACTTTATTTAAATACGAAAACGTACATACACGGCTTCCAACAAAGTCGAAACTTCGTGCGGACTGGCTAAAACGGTTCGCGCGCAAGTACGAATGCAAGTCACGGATCTTCTAAAACTTTGATGGGAGCCGCACTTGACCCAGTGAAGAGCCGCATTTGCCCACCTCTGCACTATAGGAATACTATCAAAGGAAACTGATGAAGAACATCACAAAAATGAAAGTCACCCACATATTACAAAAAATTTAAGTTTTATTTAAAATTTTCATATTGGGATTATTTATTATATGTGTGTATAGTACTTACTGATAATTTATCTTTTGCATGTATGTGTCTAAAACGTTGCACGTAGTAAAAGACAAGCCACGCTAAAGATATGATCATTAGGACTATGAAAGTTATCGAGACGAACAAAACGGATGTCCTGAAAGAAAGAATTATTAGCTGCAATTGTAGAGAAATTACTTGCTACTATTAAATTCTCCTAAATGTAATCAGTAATCATGTATAGGCTAGTTAACTCACTTTACCACAGCAAAGTGAGGTAGAATACAGGGCTACTTCTGGTATAACATTCTGTAGTATATACCGTTGATTGAATTCAATCAACGGTTATACTTATGCTTTTGGATATAGGAACTATGAATCCAGCTTTAATATAATTAATTTAAAGAAAGTAAAATATAAAAAAAATAATTATAAAAATTTCAAATCAAAAGGACGAAATATCCATACCACCTCCAAGTGCATCCCTAATAACTTAGCTGTTAGGTAACATTCATGTAGTACAAAGTTAAAGGTTGCAAGGAAAAAGTCTAAAAGAGTATAACTACATAGTTTTATTACAAAGTATATTGTTACGCATCCACATATATTATGTATGTAAATTAATGGTACGTAATACCATAAAAATCGTAAAATCGATATCAACTCTATTGGGCAGAAAAATTGAGATAAACCACCGGGGACAACTCACCTATTTATAGCGTTGCGTGACTCTTCTCGCGCTATGGTTATGTGTACGTATACCTCGGTGGTATTTTCCAGATACCTGGCGAGTTCTTCACCCTTCCATTTGTACGTAAAAACGGCGCTAATGTTGCCTGAAAACCAAGTTACATTATTGAAATTGGAACCTAATGTAAAAAATTCGAATCACAGATTCGAAATCGTACAGGAATTCCTTAATTAATTTGGTCAGTCTTCGTATAAATTAAGCGTGTTTACGTTTGGTTTTAGTGTGTTCTATTTATAGCCGGTGTACCCCTTTCGGCTACAGATATTTGAATTAGTTCAAGTTCATTAATTCAAAATTGGAAAACTAAAAAAAATGTTTACCAAGTTTTGAACGACGATGCCGTTACGACGCGACGAAAATTGAATACAAATGATGTGGTCATCCAGCAATTTTTATAGTAATATAATCGAAGGCATTAAATTTAGACTATTTTTATTTATGTACATACTTGTTTGTTAATACTAGGGATTTTTCAAAATACTTCTAAAAGTGTAAGTAATAATAAAAAAAAAACGAATCACTTAACGAACGCAAACAGCTAGAACATGTAAAAGCTGATAAGAATTGTAGTAAAAATATTCTTTGTGTAATGTATTTATAAAAAACAATTTCTAGAAACCTGATTGGTTAATGGCTGCCGATTAATATAATTGTTTGAAATATACGTTATTCGAATGTCATTATAAAACGGTGTGTTTCAAATAAATGACTTTATTTAAGATTAGATAGATGAACAGATAAATAGATAAATAGATAGGTATTACAAACTGATATGCGACTCCACCTATCGGTGGGTACCGCAACATCAAGAGTTGTCCGCTATTTGACCATAGGAAACTGTAGACGAATGACAAAACATTACAAAACCAGCAGTCCGGCCAATGCGCAGACTCTTGCTGTTAAGCTGTGAATAAATTAGATATTTTGATACACACGCTTGACTTACATCGAACGCTGACCTCCGCATACTAACATTAGTTTTTGGGCAATTTACATATTAATATTGTAGGTGAAAAATTGCTTTACAGAAATCTAGAACTTTCTTATCGGTAAAAGTTCAGCGAGCAAATTAACCATAGATAGCACACTTTCTTGGCGTAATATATAGCTATTTCTACTAAGGTGCTTCTCACTCTGATATCCCACCCTTAACCCGTCATTAGTACGGCTGCCATGATCGATCAATGTAAATCGAGTCTGTGGTGTTATCGCCTTCGGCGATAGAAACCAAGAGAGCTGGAGCGTCAAAAAATCGTATGTCTATTATCATATGTTATACGGGTGTCCCCGAAAGGTCTGTACAAAATAATAACACATATTTATATATTTGCATACTTCATATTTATCGTTAACATAACCTAGAAAATACGTTTCTATTTTTATCTCTTCCATTACCATGCGTACTTACGGAAAGGAATGAGAAGAAAACTCGTAGTGTCGAAAATAGTTGCCGTCAAATAGCCTTGACGCGCCAGCTCCAGCTCCTGGTTGCTACTATATGCATGCATGCTAATCAGTGATCATGTGAGCACTGATCACGTGATCACATTTAAATGAAGAAAAAATGTACAAACCTCGTTTACATTCGAAAGTAAGTTAAAGCGCCATTATTACCATTTGTAATATCTGGATTCTTTCACTATCCGTTTGGTAATGTAAACGTGAAATTTGTTGTCCAAGAATCACGTAATTTTTATGTTATTGTCGTCATATGACCACCATTTTTTCATACGCGATCTGTACTGATCACAGTGACCACTGTAGATTTGGAAAGCATTATATTTCTTTTTTAAATATAATAATATGTTTTATTGTTACAGTTGCCTTTAAGGATTGCATGGATAGTTATTTGTTATTTGTATCACTAGTCTAGAGGAAAAAATGTAACTTTTGAGTCAGTTACATGTGCACGTTAACGGGACGGGACTATATCTGAACACAAAAACATAATGTTTGAATTAAATAAGAATTATAGAATTCAAACAATTTTCTGTTAAAGGTTGATTCAGACTGGCGAAAGCGGTGCGGTGGCGGCATGGAAGCGGTTTTTATTTCAGGTCGTTGCTATAGTTGTTAAATGCAGAAATTCATACTGAAAGCGATATCAAGCGGGCGGCGAGAGAGCGGCGATTTCAGTCGAAAAGCAAGCGACTTTCGAGAGACGAGGAAGCGGTGACAAGGACGGAGCTATGTGTTAAAAGAGTACGGCTGCAATTGCAAGCAGTAACGTGCATGAATAAAACATCCTATTACTATTACATATGTACATACGTATTATATGTATAATAATAGGAAAGGCACGTTGAAAATTATTATCTTCCTTTTGAATATCTTGGTTAATTAAATTTAGCAGTTCGTTATTGTTTAATGGACGTACGAAAATATTCAAAATGTTTCAGTAAATCTTTAAATAGCGTATGATGCTCTCCTTCCAGGTACCGTTTTGTTTGTATTTCGTGTCTACGAATGCGTTTTCCTTTACTTCTTTCATCAATAAGAATGGCTAATAAAGCCAATTCTTCGTCAGAACTACTACTTGATAAATCAAACATAGCGTACACCACTGCTTCTTCTCGTTTACTGAATCCTCATCGCTACCGCTCTCTTCATGGTCATTAAAATCGCTACCGCGCCGCCACCTCGCGCTACCGTTCCGCTTCCTCCAGGCTGAATCAACCTTAAAAGTACATAAAGTGAACTGTGAGAATTTCCAATTATTTTGCAACATCTAATACATTTAATACAACAGTACATTGAAAACTGCACGTACATATTTGAATAATGCGTAATCAACTTATTGCTGAATCATTAATACTTATTACAGTTTGCAGAAAAAACAATATTTATATTTATATTTTTATGTGTGAAAAATCCCAAATTCCATATCAAACACCAAACAAATCCAACGGCAGGATTGGGTTGCGTCGCCCTACATATAAATTGTTACGTAAGTATTGATGTGTGCCCATTCCGACATTGTTCATGTGCTACTTCGTGCAAAATATATTATCTTGAGGGCAACATATTAGGCTCTCTGCCCTATAGGGGCGATCATATCAAAAATCTCATAAAAATAATAATTACTAATTATCTCGTCATATTTCCATCGAAATGTCAAGTTGCACGCACGCATTCCGTTGTTTCACGTCTACTTGACACATAAAAATGTTAACAATGGAACGACGTAAACAATTATATTTGTGGTAACTTGATGACTCAACGATGAAATTGGTTCGTTTCTGGAACGACCTAATTGTCGTATAATAAACAATGTGTCGTTGCGTTGTACGTTTTAATTAAAACAATTCTAGTAATTTGGAAATTGCAAATTTTTCACGAAATCACGTTTATGTTCCTGCTTAGACGGCGAACAAATTATACACCGTCACAGACAAAGTAATTTGCATAAGAATATTTCTGTAGTTTACAAAATATCGAATTATTACTGCAAGCAGGAAAACCATCGCTCCGTTCAATAATATCGCAAACCACAATTCATCATTAAATAAATGTTTCTTCCTAATATCTGCTCCGAGCTCGGAAAACTCTGATAGGTTTAAGAGAGCTATAAGGATAAGTAGTTTCTGAAAACTTTAACGAAATTAACTGAATTCCTTGTATCGAAAGTCAGTATTTAAAATATCCCATTGCGATGATAAATTACACAACTGCTCCCATTTAAGTGGTTCCATAATATCTCGCAATTATGAATTAATCAAACATACATATACATCAATGTTAAAGCCCATAATATCGATCATTACAATGTCACGATTTTATTGGTTTATAGAACCGGAAATAAAAACCAAACGCGTTTACTCGTTTAGAAAGTAAGCATTAATATGCAAGAATCAATGTCGTAAGTCGTAACGCACACATGTATAAACTGCAAGTGAGGCGCACACTTTCAAACACAAATGATCTATAATAACTCAGTTCTAATGTTATTTTTGGTGGACAAGTCGGAAGCAATTTTAGATTTCGTAATATATGTCCTCACGGCCGCCAACTTTATCACGGTCACCGACACAAGGAAGATTGTTATTCCGATGATCTGGTCATAAATAATGAAACATCACGGACGTAGTGTCGTACTTTATGCATTCAAATTATCAATTTTACCACTTTGACCTTCATAATAATCATAATCGCCAGAAATTTCAAATCGTTGCTTTTGTTATTGTGGCGCATTCAGGATTATTTTCAAGTGATTTATATTAAATTCATTGAAAGAAAAGGTGTACTAAATTAAATTCAATTTAAAAACACGTTCAAATAAGTCATAAGTAATTTTAAGTTCTCAGCATTTTTAATTGTTGCACTTTATTTCTTTTTTTTCGATTTATTTTTGTTGTATTTATTTTTGTAAGTTCATATTAAAGAAACGCGGACCCTTCAACATTAAATTAATATATTTTTTTTTTTTTTAATTAAAACGATATAAATTTTTAAAAAAATACTTAAAAACAAATTCAACAAATCACGCTTTTTACAATAAAACAAGTCATTAGCAATAGTATTTTTGCGACATGAATTAATTCTCTTTAAATATTATTTTTCAAGACATTTTTTTATCAATAAATGTGTGCATAATTCAATTAATTTTGAAAATAAATTTCTGTGTGCAGTATTTGGTCGAAACAAAGCATTGGGACGATATTCTAACTATCCAATGAAGCTGGTCCAAAGAGGATGATGCTGCAATTAATTGATGACTGAATACCCAATTTTTAGGCTGCTTTTGGCAATATAACCTGCTACATATGCAAATGTAATAATTATGGCAGCATCATAAGAATTTCAGAATGTAAATATTTCACAATCATCATCCTCTTAGTTTTTCTGAATCCACAACTGTAACGTCGGAATGCTACCGATTTGTAAATTACTTTTATTATGGAAAGTCTGTGTTATTTTCTCGTTTTCTTGAATGAATATAAAATAAATCTTCCTTAGATAGAGCTTTATTTTTTATGAAGCGTAAAAAATGTATAATATCTTCAAAAAGAAAGATAGGTACTGCATAATTAATAAAGTTACGCTGTATCTTTAAGAAATACATGCAATATTCTCTCTTTATATCAATATTGTCTACTTCTTACACGACTTAAGACAACAATACACCATTTTAAAGCTTTGAAATATTTAAAACACAAAGTCTACCCTTTAAAATTCCAAAGGCGCGCGTACGACGCTGTCATAAACAGATACCTACTATACCGACAAGCACGATTGTAGTGCTTCAGGTGATAACAACTATAATTATCAACGACGCCATATAAAGGAACGGCACTTAAATGCGCGTTAGCCCGGAATGATTTAAATAATCACTCTAATATATAGTACAATTTGTATTACGTTCTATATTATTATAACTCGAGTGTTTATTTTATAATTCTATGAATCTTAAGCCGGCCATTCATTATCGGATCGGTCCGACGGATTGGTCCGTCCCGACTTGTCCGCCGACCGATCCGCTAATGAATGGTAATGACTGACAAGTAGCACCTCGGTTGGTGTATGGAGGTCGTGTATCGGGTCTCGGTTGGGAGTCGGGTCTGGGTTCGTATAGTGAATGGCCGGCTTTATAGCTTTTTTTATAGAATTTGGGACTGTTTTTTGTGTAATATGTTTTTGTATCATTGTTCGTGTGAATAATGCATCACAACATATCAGCACGCAGATATAAATACAGATACAAAAGCAAATTACATGTTATCTAAAACCTTTCGTATGTCATATGTAGTGATCGGATTTGAATATTTTTTATTTATGAAGCGGCAAATGTTTAGGCGTGTATTACGCGTGTATCGTACGATTTGTTGCAAAGCAAAACTGGGAGCGCTCGACTTGATATTGACATAAACTAAAACAGCAGTCAATCAACTACGTTGTCATTGAATAATGCTGCTTGAAATTCATTATTTTGGTTTGCGAATGGTGTTTTTTCTACCGCTGCACCAAGCACAACATGATTCAGTGGCGTCGTAGGCGAATCGCAATAATACGAAGTGTAGTAAACCATGCTGTCTGTATCCTGCCAAAGTTATGAATTCGCCAAACCAAATAAAATATTTCTGTCCGAACACTAGTCATATGACTCATATGAGCAACTCCAATATCAGCAAACCAAATCCTCATTAATCTTTTACGAACAAAAAAATGCACAAATTAAAGTCGATAATGGCACACAGAAAACAAATTTAAAAACATTCTCAACTATATTTCAGAATAAGGTAATGCCGCAGATATAATAAAATAAGCATGATCGTGTGTCTCTATTTGTTAGGTTGTCGACCCACTTTATATAGCAAAATCGATGCAACTGCATTGCGTTTAAACTGCACTACGGCAGAGCCGTTTACAAATTTAAAACGGACTCATTTTAATGAGTATTGCGTGAATATGAATGTTTAAAATAAATTTACATATTTCGAGTAGGTAAGTATATTTAAAGCGAAGATACAAAAATAATAGAAATAAACGCAAGTCAAGAGAAATGAATTGTAAAAAATGATACAAATTTAAGAAAAATATATAGAAAATAACAATATTTCTCGAATTATTGTAACAACTTACATATTCCATCTCTGAAGTTAAGGGCGCGGCAGGAAAACTCTAAAGCCGGCCATTCACTATACGAACCCAGACCCGACTCCCAACCGAGACCCGACACACGACACCAAACGAGGTGCGTCTTGTCAGTCATTACCATTCATTAGCGGATCGGTCGGCGGGCGGACCAATCCGTCGGACCGATCCGATAATGAATGGCCGGCCATTCATAATAATAAGTATCTAGGGCTCACCATGTTCGGTATATGAATAAGCGCTTTGGCAGGGTTCGTTTTATGTCCGTGTAAGGTGTGGACAAACGTGGATGAGCCGTGTGTCGGGTCTCGGTTGGGAGTCGGGTCTGGGCTCGTATAGTGAATGGCCTGCTTAATACGGAGAGAAAGGAAGGGGAGGGGAGTGTTTTCAACTAAAACTTTCCAGCCTCACAACTTCCGATCATCACCTGAGGATCGCTTTTTTGTATAACATGAGTATAAGATGATTTTATTCGAATGTTGCCATCTAAATGCCGTGGAAAATAGTCACAATAATAGTGGTGTGAAGATATTCATAAATCCCAGCAATAAAACTGTTTACACGTAAATCTCCATAAGAGGAAAATCAATCATAAATTACTTCTTTGAAAACCAGTCGCGATAATTGTTTCACCATCTGAAAGCTCATATTTTTGTGTATCTACCATAGTTTTCCCCCACAGAAAAAATAAAAGGGACAAAAAGCATATGTAAACGAAGACACTAAAATTACTGAAAAAACGCTAATATTTAAAACGCTCTACTATATTTAAACAAAGAGATATGTTGACAAATTTATATACAAACAAATAATGCATTGCAATGTCTGCAATACACCATAGTTTTTCAATATTTCAATAATTTTTGTTTTTAATGAACACGGTCCAACATATATGAACAACACATCGGCCACAATAATCTCGTTAAAATGTTCCACACGCTCCTTTCAGCAATAACCTTCGCATTTAATTTTAATGTTTACCGCGCGCAGACAAGATTCTGAAATTAACAAACAATGACGGCCGTTAAAGGCGCGTCCATTTCAGTCCATAAATAATTAATCGATCGAACATCTTGTTACATTCGATATCTACGTCACAGAACTTACTCCAGGAAGTCTTTCCATTGTTTATCGCGCCGAGAAAAACAAATGGTAATTTTGCTCGCAAGGTGTATCATCGAAACAAACGTTTAATCGTTTGTCAACAAGTCGGGCAAAACAAAATCGTCGAACAAACAAGTCGCAGCAGTATGGCAATCGTCTTAACCTTAACTATGAATATAAAGTAGATTTAAAAGATCGTGCTTATACGGAACTAATAAGCCGTTTTATTAACCTTGTGGCAGCCGGCGTTTGGAATACTTGCATCATGCAGGATGCATATTTATTAAGGTTTAATGAAAAAGCGCCGGTAAAGAGAAAACAAGGTTTGTTACATACATACATGCAACGAGTTGAAAGTTGAAAGGAATAAACCACTGGTTATTTTTAAATGATTTTGAATTATAATTCTAACGTGAATCGTACGTTGTTGCAATTATGTATGTAAATTGCATTTTTTAAGTTAAACGTATCATTTGTCGTTATTGTAATACAGAGTGATTCTAAATGATTGTCGATGCCTCCTTTTAAAAATGGTGAACGAAATCTGTAGGTTGTTTGTCGCTTTTCGCTTGTCATTCTTGTCAACTGGGCATGACAAATTGACATTACTAACATTTAATTGTCAAAGTGACAGCGATATTTGCAGTTTTCTGCCCACTTGTAAACGAGTAACATTTTAAACACTTGTTATGAAATTTTTTTTTCTTCGCCCTCTTCTACTATTTTTTTATAGAAATTAAATTTTTTTTTAACAATTTATGTTGAAATAAAGGCTATAGATAGTTAGGAAGACGCATAAGTTACGTAGAATATTAGTAGTGTCAAATTCTTAGTTGATAGAATACTTATCTTTTTTTTCTTTCTTGAGCGTGCAACCAAATTAAAACTCAAGTTGTGCAATAAAATATATTTATTGCACAACTTGAGTTTTAATTTGGTTGCACGCTCAAGAAAGAAAAAAAAAGAGTAGAAGAAATATGTAAATCGTTCAATCAGATTCGTTTATGACGTAATTAATGACATACAGTCTAGGTCAGAAAAATGTGGTACAACCTCAATATTTGACGTTTAATAAATTATTAAATGAAAAGCCGATTTTGACATTAAAAGGTAAAATTACACCATAAAAATTTATTGAACATATGTTTGTACCACATTTATCTGACCTAGACTATACATGCCAGTTTCACATAAACAACAGAGCGGATAAGGTTGGTGCAACATTTGCGAAAGGCGGCACATACAGTTATTTAAAATCACCCGTTATACAGCGTATTTTTATTTTCGAGAAACGAACCAACCAACCGATTTAAAATATTGTTTTAACTTCTTTCGATATTTTTTATTGAAAATGTGATTTTCAATTATAATTTTTTAATTTGCTATAATGCTATCGATACATCTAATTCTGCGGAAATGATACCGTTGTCTCGGTAACTATAGAATTGAGTTGAAGGTCACAAATTGTAGATAATTTTAAAAGCATTTGTTCGACAACAGTTTTCACAAATATAAAAACGATTATTACTAAAATGTTATGCGTGAATTAAATATCTCGGATGCCGATAATTGTTTTTAAAAAGTAAAAAAATTACAAAAAACAAAGTTTATTTTAATTACATGTGTCCATGTCAAGACGAACTATAGTTCGTTCGTAAATTCGAAGGAGTAACTTAAAATTCTCACTTAAAAAATTCGCCCTCTGATTGGCTACTTGCGAGACACGTTTACACCGTGTAAATTGCCGTATTCGCAACCAGATTTTCGGTATTTAATGTTTACATGTGTGACAGCTGACAGGTGTCGATTTTAAAGTATTTAAAAGGTCATTTATTGTGTATTAACCATATAAAAAACAGTTCGTTATAGAAGTGAAGTGCAGCAAGGTGAATTAATCACTTCAATTTGAATGTATTCAAATCCGGGGACAAGTACTGGTAGTTTCACCGTCAAGAAAGCCCGGGTTTGGGGAATTTATCAATAAACTTAGTTTAAACAAAATTTTAGTTTCTAAATAGTAGTAAATAGTTATTAATAAAAAAAAAAAAAATATGTTTCGAAATTAAAAATTTATTACATTTTTCTCCTTTAAAACTGATTGCAGATATTCAATAGTGTATATTTTATTAACTTTTTATAATGAAAGATAGGAGAAATACACAAAATATAACAGACAATTGTACGAAATCGCATCTAACAATAACCGAACAAAAGTAGAATTGGACGTCTAAATAATACGAATGTTGGCCAACTAATGTAAGTTCGAAAATTTTTCCGGTGTAATTCTGGCTTATGTATTTACTCCTTCGAATTTACGAACGAACTATAAAAGAATATAAGAAAAATATAATTACGATACATATAATTCATGACGTTCATCTAACTATGCAAATCTATCATTTTAAGAATGCTAGAGATAAGATTGAATAAAATGTGTCTACTCTACATTTCACACGTGTATAACTTATTATATTACGTTTAGTCAGCCCATTTTTGTAAATTTATGACGTACCATAATTTCTACCAGAAATCAAAAATAACCTTAAAACAGAATTTTTTTATGCAATTTTTTACTGAATAAGAACTTTTGCTTCACATTCCCTATACTATTTTATAATCTCGTCGTTATTTACAATATTTCCAGCATGATATTTACGATTTTAATTTACGACCAAAGTTTTGGAATAAAAATCACGATTTTCTTATAAAAAAATCTATTGATTCAAATAACATCGATACTTGAAACATAATTGTAGTATTATAGGTGACCATACGTACAGCATTTCGCTGTATTGTCCGGAATTATAGCAAGCCGTACAGCAACACGCCTTTTTTAAATTTTAATTATGGAGCAACCGACATCCCATATATCCATATATCTTTGTACTCTAAATATATTCTTAATGATACCTTTTAAATTTCAATTACGGAGCGAATTACGTCAGTGTTACTAACTATATACAGTGACCGGCAGAAATGATGCAACATTTTTTTTATTATTGAAATATGGTAAAATTCGTTTTGGGGGATAGGTTGTGCATGTCCACAAACCCAAAAATTAGTTTTGACACATGTCACGTGACTACTAGCATGGCGGGTAATTAAAAAAATATGCTACTAATCTGCAAAAAGTGAGGTTAGATGACACGATATCCCAGAAAGTTATTTGAAAAAGTTGCTTAGAATTCAATTCTGAGGGTATGTGCAATTTTTGTAAACATATTAAAAAAAATTAAAAACCACAATTTTGTCAATTTTTTTTTAATTAAATTACTCACACCTTTTTTGGTTTTAGCAGCTCAACAGAAGTAAACTCTCTGAAACTTTTTGTCGATTCTTGCATTCTTGCCGGTCACTGTATTTAATTCGAGAGAGGGAAACGGGAGCTTGAATGTGTGTATTAATGGATTGATTAATGGATTAATCTAGTCACCCTATACCCTATAGTATTAAACATCAAAATCTTTTAATTCCACAAGTAAATAAATTTAATCGCATTATTTGATAAGACAAGAAAAAATACATCAAGTAAACAACAAATTATTAAAACTATTTCACAAACATATTACTGTCGGCTATCACGAATCATTTATTAACTGTATAATGCAAATTATCGTCGTAAAATTTGTGTTCGTACATATGTTTTAATTTTAAAACTATGAATGTCAATCGTTTACTTAAAGAGATAAGTGGGGAAAGAACTAATTTCGAATGTCGTGGAAGTTCCTATCTCTACAAACACACGTAATCATATTGTAAGAATTATTTTTGTTTGTTTGAAGTTGAATTCATTTACATTGCATACCTATTATGTATTTGTAATCGAATTCCTGTAATTGAACCAATAACAGTTGCTGACGCAAAATTTATTAAGATAAAGCACAATTCGTAACAGCACGCAGACGCTCCATAGCGAAAATTGTTGTTAAATAAGTGGAGGTAGTTTTTATTTGTACTAAAATGACACTCTGAACAGGAACTATATTAGTTTATTTACTAATATACAAAACTGTCAACATCCATAGTTACCCGGTTGTTACACACGGCTATCTTAATATTACTATCTAATTAACCATGCGTGTTTCCAATCTTATAAATGTTTTACTGCTAACATCTTCACACTCCCCCTCAATAAAAGCATTTTAAAGTATCTAATGTATTTCCTTAACTTAAACCTAATTCTTCTCTGAATTTTACAAACTTTACTTTAGCCAATGGCTTAGTTAGTATATCAGCTAACTGTTCTTCAGTTTTTATGTAATCTATACTAACCAGGCCTTTCTGTATTTCTTCTTTAATAAAATAATATTTAATATCGAGATGCTTTAGCCTTCGAATATGTTCAGGGCTATTAGCAATTTTGATTGCTGACTGATTGTCTTCATACAAATTGGTTTCTTAATGCTAACTAAATTAAAGTCTGCTAATAATTTTCTCAATCAACAATCTTCAGTTATCGCGGTCGTCAAAGCCACGTATTCCGATTCGGTGGAAGATACAGTTTGTTGTTTTTTACTTGACCACAAAATATTACAATTAAATAATTTAAATACATAGCCTGTAGTAGACTTCCTATCAATAACATCCCCTCCCCAATCCGAATCAACATATCCACATAGAATATTACATTTGCCAATGGTTTTGAACAACATTTTTAAATTTAGTGTTCCTTTGACATATCGCAAAACCCGCTTTAAAGCTTTAAAAAGTTTATCGTTAGCTTTGTCTTGAAATCTGCTAAGAAAAGTTACGCTTGCGCATAAATCGGGTCTTGTTCCCAAGACTGCATACATCAGACTACCAATTATATTATCTGTCGACACGTTCTTTGCAATTCCTCGTTACTCTGCTTAGATTTTAATAAATTAAAATCAAAATTACTATCAAGGGGAGTAGCTATAGGTTTGCAGTTTACCATGTCAAATCTTTTTAGAACTTTGCTTAAATAATCTGACTGATTCAGCTCTGTATAACCCTCTTTCAAATTCTGTATAACATTAATGCCTAAATATTGTGAGACTTTTCCTAGGTCCTTCATACAAAAATTTTTATTTAAGGTAAACTTTAACCTTTCTACATCTACTAAATCATTACCTAGGATAAGTAAATCGACATAATTAATAGGACACATAATTTTTTTTTCCTTAATACACCTAGTATACAAACAAAAATCATTTTGTGATCTTGTGAAACCTTCACTTTTCATTAACAAATCAAATTTGATATTCCAACATCTAAAAGACTTTTTCAGACCGTAAATTGATTTATTTAATTTACAAACCGTATTATTGTTATTTCTGTTTTGATTTGGTAATGACTTCATCAGAGATTTCACCATAAAGAAATGCACTTTGGACGTCCATTTGGAAAATGGGTTGACCCAACTTATTAGCTATTACCACGAGTATTCTAAATGTACTTAGTTTGGCAATTGGGGTATAAATATCAAATATTTCACTATTACAGTTTTGTTGAAAACCCCGAGCAACCAACCGTGCTTTAAATTGACCGTCACCTTTGATTTTAAACACCCACTTGCTTTCTATTACCTGTTTATCGGCAGGCCATAGCACTTCACTACAGGTATTATTATCACACAATACTCTAAGTTCCTTTTCTATAGCTTCTTTCCATTTTTCGGCGTTTTCCCTTCCTATTGCCTCTTCATATGACATTGGTTCTTCCGTAGTCGTAAAAAAATGTCTCTCCTATTTTGACCAGTATTTTTTGTTTGTTCTTGATCTTGACATTCATCAATTTCATTATGGTTTTCTTCACATACATCCAACTGGTCGCTGTTCATCTCTTCTTCAACTAGTTGATCTATGATCGTTTCGTCGCTTTCTTCCTTTTCATTTTGTCTATTTTCTATGTGATTCAAATTTTCTTCAATATTTTCCTTATTCTCAGAATCCATGTCTAATAGGATTGTTTCTTTGTCAACTACTTCATTACTTAACGGCTGCTTATGATCTTCAAAAAACACTAAGTCCTGATGCAATTCAACTCCTCTCTTGTGAGGAAAGTAAACTCGGAAACCTTTAACCTCATCACTATAACCGACAAATATTCCTTTCTCGCTCTTTGGATCAAACTTACGCCTTCTTTCTTTAGGTACATGTACCGCCACCTGTGTTCCAAGAATCATTAGCATCCAATCTCGAACCACTAATTAAAGCTTCTACTTTAGAGCTAGATTCCGTATTTAACAAACTAACAAATGCATTTGATAATTCTTTCTCTTCTGCTTTCTTTTTCCTAAACCAACAATTTGCCAGAATATGGCATTCTTTTTTACAAAACGAACACTTCTTCCTCGTCTTATTTTGGCCATCTTGACGTAATTCCGGACAGTTTTTCTTTATATGACCCAGCTTATTGCACACATAACATTTCATTTCTTTTTGATGTTTCATGCCATGTTTACCAGCCACTAATGCAGTCGCTATTTCATTTTGCTTTATTATTTCTTCCTCTATTAATAGCCTAGACGCTAACTTTTTTAATGTTTGCCTTTCACATGGTGTATTTTAAGTTGTCCGGCAAAGCCATTAATCTTCACCCAAGTGTTTTAACTGTGATTTCACCTCCTCTAATTGTGAAACAAATTCTGCAACGCTGCCATTCTTATACTCTAAAGTAAAGAATCTTTGTTGTAATAAATGTACACTGACCTGTGATTTCTGTTCACATGTTGATTTGAGTTTTTCCCACATTTCAAAGGCTGTAGTACAAGATAAAATCAGAGGCTTTTTATCCATTCTTAAAGCAATAATTTCCTGTGCTTTTGCATCCTTAGAATCCCATTCATCAAACCCCCTTCGACTTTAGCAATATCTGGATTTGGAATTTCCATACCGTCCAATTTTCTCCTGTGAACTTAATTGTCGTTGCCGCTGCCTGATTCATTTTTTCTTTTAAAGAACTTTTGTGTTTTTGTAGACTACAAAAAGAGCACACCAACGATGATCAACTGACACCGTTGTTTTTCCTTCCTCCGCCTTTACCCGTAAACTGGGACCTTAACCTGTGGTTAAATAAGTGGAGGTAGTTTTTATTTGCACTAAAATAACACTCTGAACAGGAACTATACAGTTTATTTACTAATATACAAAACTGTCAACATCCATACTGCCCTACTAGGCCCAGAAGCGGTAACTACATTTTTTGGGAAATTAAGGTACAGTCGTTAAGTGAAGCTACAGCATAGAATGCGTCTATTATCAAGATTTTACAGCGGTATCTCAAGATTAAACTATTTAAAACATCAGTTATTTTTAGCGGCGACTACAGTTTTAGATAGGGATCAAAAACTTAAAACATCAATTATTTGAAAACAATCGCCAGGTCAGTTACCGCTTCTGGGCTTAGT
The DNA here is from genome assembly GCA_018397195.1 of Lethrus apterus. Taxonomy (NCBI): domain Eukaryota; kingdom Metazoa; phylum Arthropoda; class Insecta; order Coleoptera; family Geotrupidae; genus Lethrus; species Lethrus apterus. The sequence continues at coordinate 1,019 of JAFFZR010027774.1, read as the reverse complement.
AGGGCAGCATAGTTACCCGGTTGTTACACACGGCCATCTTAATATTACTATCTAATATTAACCATGCATGTTTCCAATCTTACAAATGTTTTATTGCTAACATCTTCACAAAAATACATGCTGTAATATCTACGTATAATTTGTATTACATACAGAATTTATATAATTCTATGAATCTTTTAGTTTGATGTTCGGAACTGTTTTTTTTTTTTTTTTTACTTTTTGGATCATTGTTCTTGTGAAACACGTTGTAATAGATGAGCGATAAAAAACGATCCAAATTGTTCTAAATTGCCGTGTGATTTTTGAATAACTACATTTCCTACCCGCACACATCGGCCGGCTCAGCGTACATCACATATGCATTTATAGATTTGAGTTGAAAACCTCACCTGAAAGACTCTGCACATGAAGGATGGATATAATTTACAAAGATTAGATCTGGTTTTTATTTTTGTAACACCAAATGTGGTAAATGCGAAATATTGAGAGACATTGTATGACAAGTAATATAAAGCCACTTTTGCCATTATTTCGTAAAATAATTGGACATCTGTCATTTTATCTGTCACAAATAACTTTCGTTCCTATATTATCTATGGAAATAGTTTCTAAAACAAAAACACAATAACGGGATTCGAACCCCTGAATTATGATTTATAAACCAAAACCTTTCCCAGTAATCTACAACGACTCAAGAAAACTACTTTTTTAAAAGCGGCATTTTAAAACAGCAAATAATAAATTATTTCACAAAACTTTATTTACCATTTAATATGGTGTTACAAAAATATAAAGTAGACGTATTCTATATACAGAGTGAGCAATTGGAAGTGAACACCACGTGATCACAAATTTTAAGGTGGCGACATTGGTAAGTTGGTACTGTATTTATAACTATAACCTTAAAAGAAGAGAAGTGTCAAATTAATTGTTAGCTTGATCAGTACTTGTATACCTTGTGACTTCTTTAATACGCTTAATACAGAAATAATTTGGAAAAAGGTTTTCATTCCAGT
>JAFFZR010027773.1:0-19147 GCA_018397195.1 Lethrus apterus | reverse complement strand
TTAAAAGAATACATTTAATACAGAAATAATTTGGAAAAAGGTTTTCATTCCAGTATTTATGACAGATGACAGAACGTAAATACAATAAGCAGTATGGGTAGCAGTAAAGCAAAAAAATACACTATTTTTGTGACGTATGTGGTCACGTGGTGGTCACTTCCAGTTGCTCACTCTGTATAAATATAATATAATATTAACATAATATAAATATTATATAAATTATAAAGATAAAAAATATATTTTAAAAAAGCTAAGCAATTCTTGGCTTAGAAAATCACCAGAAATAGAAATTTTCTAAAAGTTTTCACCAAATCACCAAATGAGACCTAAAATCACCAATCTGGTGAAAATTCGCCAGACCTGGCAACACTGCTGCTCAGGAATCAGAATCGCAGACGCTATATTGCAGTAGTGGCCAACAAGTCGATCGCGATCGCAGTGGCGTAGCGAGGGGTGGGCAAGGGGGGGGGGCATCATGCCCCGGGCGCTACTCACAAAGGGGCGCAAAATGGTCCGAAAATTTTAAAATCTAGTCTTGTTTTCTCAATTACATTTTTTGTCTCAAATTTAAAGCCTAGCTTGAGCGTATGACTTTATTTATTTTACTTTATTTATTTATTAATTTGCGAGTATATTTTACATAAAATATTATATGGTTTTCGAATGAGGGGGGGGGGCTAAAAAGGTATTGTGCCCCGGGCGCGAGTTAAGTTCGCTACGCCACTGAGCGGCGGGTCCCGGCTTCACTCTTAGGGGTACCTATTGAACGAAAAACCTCAGAAAAATGAATAAAATTTGTTTATTATTTTGTTTACATTTTTGTGATTTTAAACATTCAGTTACGCCATTTGCCATCTTAGATCTACCGTTGAAAATTAAACAAATAAATTTATTTTACAAAACTTAGATCTCTTTATTTTTGGTTTTATAATAATAATAAATTGGAGAGAAACCTCAGCAAATAGGAAAGAATGGAAAATAACACTAGAAGCCATGGATGAGCAACACATGTTGAACGCAATAATGCAATAATATATCATTAGCAGATATTAAACATTGGAAAATAATAATAGAAGTCATGGGTCAGCAAGGCTTGTAGAGGTATTATTAGTTCAAGTCTAAATACTAAAGGACTCTATCCTGAAGAAGATGAATGGAACTTCATCGAAACGTCGCTTCTACTATTCTTTTCCAGTCTCTCCTATATGTTGTTGTTTCTCTCCAATTCCCTTTTCTCAGTTGTCCCAAATCTTCTTTTACTCCCATTAACAACATTTTTCTTTACACATTCTTTACAAATAAAAATTAATGGAAATTCAAAATCAAATTTGTATTTTCAAACAGTGCATTTTTGAACAAAATTTTTAATTTCTTACTGTATATGCAGCTTTTAGATTTATGTTTTATTAATAAGAATTTCTTGATTGAAAGCTTGAAAAAATATTAAAGGTTTCACACACATAAATTACTTACTTATTTGATTGAAAGAGAGGTCCTTTTTTGATTTAGTAAAATGATTTTGAAATAAAAGCTTTTGAATTCATCTCGGCAATGGAGCTTTTGGAATAATATAACGTGGTTCGTTAGAATAAAATAAACCACAGCCTGTATATTAGGTTGTTAATCAAACAGATTTCAAAAGTTTTACCAGTACAGCTTTTAAACGTCTAGACGCTTTAAATGACGGTTAGATGCTTTCTAACAGCTTTAAGAGCTTTCATTTAGCCTCTGCACAAGCTTGTTAATCGAAGTATATGCTGAGACATTTTGTCACATGAGCTTATTAACGTTCAGACGCTTTTAAAATACAAACAATTTATAATAGGAGCTGAAGTTCGCACTTTTTAATGACAGACAGCTTTTTTTTAAATTGGAACTGATGATGGATTTATACAGTCAAAATTGTTTAAAAAAGGCTTTGGTTGAAACAGGTTTTGAAAAGATTTTTTTAAATTGGAGCTGATGATAGGTTTATATAGTCAAAATGGTTTAAAAAAGGCTTTGGTTGAAACAGGTTTTAAAAAGATTTTTTAACTGCTAATATGTTTATGTATACTACATCTTAAATATATTGAAATAAAAGTATTCTGTTCATTTTGTTTCAGAGCCGATGACGTGAAGTTCTCGAATTGCCGCTCTAGCCATGAAGCGGCTTTTAAAGCAGCTGCTACTGGTGCTGGCTTTCGCAGCCATTTCTGTATTTTCATCAAGTGACATCGTGCGTTCATTTAACGAAACAAATGGGGAAGTTGAAAAATTTAACCATTTGGTTGTGGACAAAAATACCGGTCGTGTTTATATTGGAGCTGTTAATCGTTTGTATCAACTATCACCTGATTTAGATGTTGTTATTGAAGCAAAAACTGGTCCTGATTATGATGCTGATGATTGTTCAGTGTTAGAATGTAATTCCGCTAGAAAAAAGCTTACGAATAATGTTAATAAGGCTTTGGTGATTGACTACACTACAACTAGGTTGATTTCATGTGGGAGCCTTTTCCAAGGTATTTGTTCAGTTAGAAATTTGCACAATATATCTGATGCTGCTAGGGAAGTAAGAGAAGCTGTTGTGGCTAACGATGCAACGGCTTCTACTGTTGCCTTCATTGCTCCTGGACCACCAAATCCTCCAGTTTCTCAAGTTATGTATGTTGGTGTTACATTTTCTGGAAAATCTTTATATCGCTCGGAAGTCCCAGCTGTTAGTAGTCGATCTTTAGATAAGGATAAGATGTTTACGATAGCCCAAACAGCTGTAACTACAGGCACAAGAATGTTCGTAAATTCTTTAGCTAGAGAAAGATACGTCATTAATTACGTTTATGGATTCAGTTCAGAAGGTTTTAGCTACTTTTTAACCACTCAAATGAAACATACCAGCTCACAAAATCAATACATCAGTAAATTAGTACGTGTATGCCATGATGACGAAAATTATTATTCTTATACGGAAATACCTATGGATTGTATAAGCGAAGCTCAAGGTCGCAAATACAATTTGGTTCAAGCAGCTTATGTTGGAAAAGCTGGTTCGGATTTAGCTGGAGATTTGGGTATAACAGCCCAAGACGATGTACTTTTTGCCGTGTTTAGTGAAAGTGATCAATCGCAACCTAATAAACCTACGAATTTATCAGCGTTGTGCGTGTATTCTTTGAAAGCCATACGACGAAAATTCATGCAGAACATCAAAAATTGCTTCAGTGGTAATGGGGAACGTGGACTGGACTTCATCTCACCAAGTCATCGATGTGTTTTAACGGTAAGTCAAATTTTCTCATAACATTTTAAGAATAAATTTCTTCTTCTTCTTAATTCTTAAGAATTAATTTTTATTGCTCAAAATATGAATATTTTTTATATTTTTAAATTGGTTTATACAAAATGGTTCTGCTAAACAAAATGTGGTACTAAATAAAACAATTTAAAATTTCCTTGAACTATTCCTTTTGTAACTATTTTTTATGTGGATAAATGTCATATAGTTTTCTTACTAAACTTTGCAAACATTCAGTTGGTAATGTGCGAAGGAAAGGTGGATAAAAATTAAAGCTTTGTAATTCTCACAATGACATTTCCAATTTAATCTCGGATTTAAAGTTTAAATTTAGTTAGTAGAATAAAATGTAATGTTTATTTTAAATTAAAATATTTGTTTTCTACTGTAAAGTGATTCACATTTGAGATGAAAAATTACTAAATTACTAAAATTTGTTTTATCAATTCAAAAATTATAAAAACGTCAAAAATTTTAGATAGAAAATTAAAAATATGTTTAAAAAAACTTAACTGTCAAAAATTAAAAATATATTTAAAAAATTCACAGAACCATAAATGTCAAAATGTGTGAAATTCAAAATGTAAAAAGTCAAAAATTGAGACAATTTCAATAATGAAAAATATCAACAAAAAAATTAGAAAATCGTTAAATTGTACAATTTTCACTTTATATTTATTTAAATCTGTTACAACATATTTACTCTTAGGGTGTGGAATTCATTTATTTATTCAAAAAAAAATACGTATTATTTTATTCATTTTGAAATTCTAGTTATTTATTTACTCCTAAGAATGAATCGAATGAAGGCAAGGCATACAACAATTCTTAAAAGTAAGAGAGAATTTGTGTTTTAAGAATAAACTTGTTGCATATTTTGAATTATTTTTTAAAGAATAAATTTACTTTATTTAACCATAAAAATAAATTGGTTGAGGCCTTATTATTTTATTCATTTTTTAACAAGAGTTAAGAGTTAAGAGTTTATTTACTCTTAAATATGAATAGAATGTATGTAATAATTCTTAAGAGTAGGGCTTAAGAATTAATTGATTAAAATGAATGCGCGTAATAATTCTTAAAAGCAGACAGATTTTTTTATTTTAAAGACTTATACTTACCTTTTTATTCTTGGTCATTCAATCAATAAAAAACTTGATATCTTACATAGCTGTGTGTCGTAATAAATACATTTTTATTACACATCAAGTTTTTTATTGGTTGCTCAAGAATAAAAAAGATAAGTATAATTTCAAGTAATTACAATCAATAATTTGACATTAATTTTAAGAATAAATTTGCCCCATAGTTTGAATTAGTTTAGTATAAAAAAGTTGAAAATGTTGAATTTATTTATTCTTGTTAAATTGATTTCAAATATTTATTTTATATAAATTTGTCGAGACTTATTTTTTAAGTTTAAATCAGTTGAGAATAAATTTGCTTCATATCTTTTAATTTCCTTTATTTTTAAGAATAAGTTGATTGAACTTACTTGATTTCTTCGTTAAATTTGTTGAAGATGTTGAATTTATTTAATTTATTATTTATACAAAAATAGTTGTAATTTATTTCATTGATTTTTGTCAGTAATTTGATTGAAGACTGAATTTCCAATTCTTACGATTTTTTAAAATTTCATAAATAACTTGGTTGAATACGTATTTATTCTTAAGAGTAAATTTGTTGAAGATGTTTATTTTTAAGAAAAACTAATCACATTTATTTTATTAATTTTCAAGAGTAAATTGTAATTAAAGAATAAACAAAATAAATCTTGAATTGGTTGAAAATGTATCAATTCTTAAGAATTGGGACACATTGAGATTTTTTATTGTTATTATTCATTGACATATTTTTTTATTATTCGATCCATGTGTTTGTGTATTTTTTTAAATGTGATATTCATTAAAATAATTTGGAATTAGGTTACATTTTACGGTTTGAGGTTAATTTGTACCCACATAATTATAAAAATGTTGAAGGTTTGTATATCGTGGTCCACTCGTGTTGTTCTATTTTTAGGTCATGTCAGCGTGAGGAGGTTTAACCTCCCGCTGTGCAAGAGGAGTGTGATGTCCCATCGCGATACCGGCGTGCTAAAATCACTGGGAAAAAATAATTTTTTGGTTAAATTGTAGAGGCGTATATAACCTCGTCGGTAAATGATATTTGTTAGTAGTGGAATGCACGTGAGGAATTTGGTGCTAGACATCAGTCAGGGGGCTGGTGTATAGAGAAGCAGCGAGGTCCCAGCACTGGCCGATCAATACCAGGAGCGGCAGTGCCGCCTCGCCGCCATGGGGGTGCGCAGATGTGTACTTACCGTGAGGCACGCACCGGTGGCTGGGCCGAGATGAAATCTAGCCCACGTTTCCCCCGTTATCACAAACTATTTCTTAATATTTATTTATTAGTCATCACAGAATCTAATTAACAATTCACATCTTCGATACACGATAACGTATTCATTATTAATGTATGGCATGTCAATGATAGACAAGCAGATTATGTGTGCACTAACTTCAGTAAAGCACAAGGTTGATCATTTAATTCTGCTTACTAAGCTGATGAGATTGGTGCAACTGGAAATTTGCTTTGTTGACATAAGGCCGATTTTTTTCATCAGCGTTTTACACAACTGAATGAATATTCAAGAAATTTGAGTTAATAAAAAAAGATAAATAATTTGATGTTTTTGGTTCGATGGTTTCCACGCTTAATTCTAACTTAGGTAAGTTGACATTTTAATTTTGACATTTTTTTGATTTAAGTTTGCCGCAAATTAATTCTGTTTTAATTGTTTGTGTTGACTCCAAGCTTTCATTTTATGTAAGCACACATATTGGGTTTAACGAAAAATTGATGATTTAACATTTTCTCCAAAGTACTATTTAAGATCAAAGCACTAAATTCAATCAGAGTGTTAATATCTAATTTCAATTTCAACAATTTGGTTTAATTTTTGGTGAAACTTAAATTGAATTTGGTTTACCTCATAAATACGGAGGAAAACGAATGAGTTCAAATTTAAGACGAAGACGAGCTGTGTTTAATCATTAATTATAATTGGGTTTGAGTTAATTTTTAAATCCCAAAATATCTTTCAAAGTAAATTTTATTTAAATAAAAAATTTCAAGTATATTTTTTAAATTGTATGCTGGACATTTTGCGTTCAATGCGCTATAAACCAGCATATATATTGAATTGTGTTGTAAAGTATGATTTCTACGGTAATTTTGAACATTAGGCAAGGTAACACGTTAATTTTGGAATAAAAGGTCCTTTCTTAGCCTGACGTTAACAGATAAGGTCACAGTTATGTTCGAGAGTCGAGGATATTAGCGACGGGTTCGCGAGCGATAATGGAAAACTAAAACAAACTTATCTAACAATAAGCTTCCGAAGTCAAACATGGCCATTTCCAAACCGGTTGCTCTCATGAGCATGAAGGCGTCGATGCGGAATGGGCAATTCTTGATCCGGAGCCGAACCGGAATTCGCCTCCGGTCCGATAACACGACCTCATTTATGCCACCGACTCTCTACGAGAGAGTACGTTAAGCCATTCTTGTAAACCATCGACCAATGACCGGCCTTGTTGCGAATGTGTTGCTTGGCCTCACCATATGTTACAATCAATAAAATGTTAATTAACCACTCACTTTTATCAGGGCTTCAATAACATTTCACTATGAAATGTACAGATTACTAATAAATTTGCTGTGTAGTTTATTCAATTTTTATTGTTTTATTATACAAGGACATGTTAAATTTCGAAATATTAACTTTCCAAATCAGTTTTTTTTTTACAATGAATTTCTTCAGTTTTATATCTATATGTATTAAGTATTCTTTTTAAATGGAAATGAATTTTTTTTTTAATATATTTGAAATTATAATTTTGTAGATTTAGTTTTGAGAGTCAATTAGATTGTCCCTTGAGATTGAAATAAAGTAGTTTCAGTCTAGATTGATAACAGTTTATATTGGACAGCTATAGATATTCAGATAGTGAATGCAGATAAAGAAGTTTTATTTGCATTTTAAACGTTTTCTCAGTAGTTGGGGGGCTGTTAGTAAGATGCACCTCCGCTGCATTTCATTAACGTTTTCCCCCATCTATTCAAAACCATGCACCGAAGGAAAACTCCGTTTAAAGCTCTATCTTTGACGATACTGTGTAAACACCGATTCATTCATAATTTAATTGAATCTTTCTGCCCTGTCATCGTCTTCATATTTTTTAGCGTGTTTTGGCGCTCGGCCAAAATTTAATAATGCGCGAACCAACTGAATAAACGCACTTGACAACTTCACTTTTGGACATTTTGTCATTTTTATTTTTCCCAGTAGATTAATAAACTAGGGAAAAGCCGTCAAATATCAACGCCAATAATATGAGAGGATAAACGAAACTCTTAAAATGTCTTAGACATATTGATCTTTATTTTATATATATTGATAATTTTATATATCACGTAAATATTATATCACACGCAATGCATGTTTTTATTTCTCATATTTTTTTTTTTTTTTTTTAAATTTTTTTTTTTTTTTTTTTTTTTAATAGGAAATATTAGAATTCTTTGCATTATAAACTAATTTAATAATTTCCGCATATTTCTTGTTTATTGTTACCTTTTTATATCTGAGGAAGGTCTTGATCTGATCGTCGAAACGTTGGGATCGATTACTGGTTTTGTCCAGTAAATGAGACAAAAGTAGTGAGTTTTGTTCTCGAATATGTCTTCATCGGAAATGTTGAAATTGTCAAAATTAACGAACTTTTAAATTGACAATTTGTGAAAATTAACGTCATTTAAAAATTAAATCCATTTACCCTCCTCTGAATCTGCCACTGGACCAAATACAAAATTAAGTTCATAATAGATTTTCAAAATTAACATTTTTAAATTTCTATAATTTAGGCATCTCTTGATGCCAATGTTTATGAAATATACACAAGTCTTCTTCAAAACATTTTGAAATTATGGAATCCCCAAGTATTTTCCATTTTAATCTCATCGAAGTTTCTGGTTAAAAGAAATCTTTGGTTTATCTGTTACAAAATGGCTTTGGGACACGATTTTAAACAAAATCTTTAGATATTCATCTGAAAGGTAACAAAACTTTTTAAAGTGCAATAAAACAATTTCATTTTACAAACAAAAACCATTTTGTCGACAAAATTGTTAAAATAATTTTTTGAAAATATTAAAATCTTAAAAAAAAATGAAATGGTTCAAAATTCAAGGGCAAAACCAACAGATTGTTGGCAAAATCTTTTCCACTAACATTTTTTTAAATAGAATTGCCTTTATTGAGCTTTGTGCATTTTGCTACATAAGCAAATATGTAAGTAATTTAGTTTACGTGAGAGCGTTTTTCCTTTTGTAAATTATTAATGAGTAAGTCGCAATATGAAAAGATTTTATGATTCCCCTTGCTGTTTAAAATTTTCGACATGGCGGCCATTTTGAAAGATGCAACATTTAAACGCAGGTCCAGGTGTTTTTTTTTTTTTTATTATGATTTGATTTATATTATCTGCCAGTTTTTTTCCAACTAGTTGTTATAACTTTGTATTGTTACAAGCTCCATTAAACAAATTTAATTGAAAGAATTTGTGCATCATAAATCAAAATGTGTGACGTAAAGGGCGTTAGAAATGACCTTAAAGAATAGCTGTATCACAGCGCCATTTGGAATTGACGTATAGTCAACATTAATTAAACCATGTTCTCTCCCGGTATTTCACACGTGCAAACGACTTGGAGAAACACGTAATAATCGTGTAAACACGATCAATTCACGTCATTAGTCTCGATTTTGTACAATATTTGAAGTCAGCTCGATAATACGGTTAAGTCTTGCACTAAAACCGTTAATACCTTGATGCAAATGCCTATATATGCCTCGTTATCTTCAATCTAACCTCTTTCAAGTAACTGAATTTGCCGTTCCTTAGCTTTGTGTAAGGTTCAAGGGAATGACAGAAACTACCCTTGCGCTTGAACCCCTTTGCTCTCTCGGCTTTTATTATTTTACACGCCCACTCGCGTTATATCCTAAAACAAGCTTATTTTCTTTAACATCTTAAAGCTATTAAATGTATAATGTTACACCGTATTTCCTACAGCCGTCTAATTAAATCTTACTTTATGAATTTACTAATTTCTTTAAATTCTACACCTAAATTTTAAGATTAATAAATAAAATATTCCTCATCGTCATATAACCAATATGACTTAAACGCTAATTTTAATTTTATAAAAATTTTAATTAGACGAATTTTTCTTAACTACGTCATTGTTATATGTTAATGATTTTTTTGAATCATAGCTGAGTCACATTTAAAATTCGTCGTCTGACGAACTTCCACATTTTTTATATTTGATTGTCGATTGGATATATGACATCAAAAATCAAGAGCTAATTCCTCTCGTTGTTATTTTCGGTCGTATTTGACCTGCAAATTACATTTTTCCCCACCAACATCATTCCACTTTGACATTGAGAGTAATTTTGTAATAAAGCGTGGATGTTTGATTTTTTACCCAAACAATAAATACCATTTTTTGTTTCATTTTACAAAAAGTTCCGGTTTGCTAATTAATTAATTGTAAATTGCAATTACGAACGGGAGAAATGGATTTTGTTTTGACGTCGTTCCAAAGATGCCCAAGAAAAATTGTAGAAAACGTAATATGTAATAAAGATAACGAAACCGTGATAAGATAATTGCTTTGTACTTGGTATACAAAGTAAATGAATAATAATAACTAATAACTTTTCAGCAACAAGTCATTTAATTTCGCAATAAAAAAGCTGATTCATTTTCTAAAAAAATCGTATGATGTCAGTCTTTGAATTTTCGTTGTTGCTTTCTTTACCTTTTGTTTAAATTTATTTCTTACGGACAACCCTCCAGCCTTTTTTATATTTTTTTTTCGAATTTGTGATTTCGTCATTTTAAATTAAATTGGTTAATACTGTTGGTGTTCTTGATTCGTTTCGATATTGAAAACGATTTACCTGTTGAAATAAATGTGGGAAATTACATGACTGAGAAAATTCACTTTTTCGTATCGAATAAGTACAACATCAAAGTGTATTGTGAACGTTTATGGAAATGTCTTAGGAAAAATGTTGTGTATGCACGATTTTCCAGACATAATAACGTAGGGGGAAAATCTGTTAGAAAATGGAACAAATACTTTTGGTATATCGTATACATCGCTTCAAAACCCCGATCTATACAAACAAAAATAAAAGATCTGTTTCTTTGAATGTCAAAGTTTACATAAGAAAATACCGTTCTAGTATATATGTAACAAACAAAATCTAAAATGTATAAAAAATCGTATGTTTAGTGTGCCGCAAGTATCTTTATTAGGACCTATCAGTTTGTTTATTCGTATTAAAATCTTAACTGACCCCAATAACATTCATAAATCAATTCAAATTCAACAACAAGGATATAGAGTTGCATGCGATTTAAATAAATTTGCTTTTGAATAGCGCTAAACAGAAATTAAATTAAAATACAAAAGCGAGTTAAATTGCAATTTCCTTATAAACTAATTCGAGGTAAATCTTGTCGATTTATTTTTACACAACGATCTATTCTCGCTTGAAATTACACACTATTTTATGCAGAACCACTGTCATGCTTTTTATCCGATTTCACAAGAGTAATTAACATTAATTGCACTACCTTTGCTATTATATATTTGAATATGTAATGCTCTAGTTCTTAAATGGCACTGTGGATTTATTTGCGTAAATCTTTTTATGTACTCATTGGAATGAAACTTTTTTTAAAAATTTTTGTGATTGGTTCAGAATCATCAACAATAAATAAATATCTTTAAACATAAAATTCCAGTCTATTTCTTTAATTATATATTTTGTGATTTTCATGAAACAAACAAGTCTTAAATATGTATGAAAAGAAATCAATACATTTTCTAAATGAAACGGATTTCTTTTTGTAAAATCTATTGGGAAAAACATTCAGTCTTTAAATTTCAATTTGTCAGCGAAATATTAAAAATATTTTCTAGAACGACGAGTTCTATTATAAAAATGAAGTTTCTCATTTTCAGGTAAGAGAATTTTCTGTAATAACGTCGGAATAGAGGGACTACGTTTTGCGCTGTCGGTTTTATTTACAGTTTTAAATATGTATGACTGTGTGGTTTCAAGTTTCACGTCCACTTTAAGCCTCTGCCAGACACGTTTTGACCACATCCCCCAACTATATTCTTTCTTAGCATCGATGCTTTTTCCAAATTGAACACTATAAGACCATGTATGTATATTTTATGAAAAGTTTCTTATTTGCCTTTTTGAATTTTTGTTTTGAAACATTTTAATCTGCTCGCCATTTTGTTTCTCAAATGTATTACATTTTTTTTTCATACTTGACTAGTTAATCTGACGTGGATATTGGCCAGTTGATTCTTGTTATGCGAAAATCATCACTTTTTTTAAATTTCTTTCAAAATGGTGATCTTTCTATAAATGAAAATTAATTAACGTTTGATCAATTAATCAACATAAAATGACAACTAATTTTTGATATATGAAGGAAATGAGTTGCCATTTTTAGAGATGGTGCTGTAAGCCACTTTGTCGATGTTATAGAAATTATTGGAATGGTTTGTCATTTTAGATAATTATAATTTAAAAAAAAAAAAATGCTTGTGTTCATCGATTAATGAAATTGTAATGTAATTTATAAAGAATATATCGTCAGATGGCGCTTTAAATCATTCATTTTAACACTTGAAAAAAAATTTCAATTGATTTTCCATCTGTCAGAAACTTGAAAAAATTTGTCTGCACAAAGTATTGACTAAACTTTTTTAATACACTAATGTTCTTTTGATAAATTCAGAACTTGACATTTTCATATGAAGAAAACACGAAGAATGTAATATCACCATCTGCGTCGCTTCAAATAAAAATTATTTTTAAAAGTAAAAAAATCTAGCATTTTGTTTGAAATTTCAAATTTAAATTCCGTAGACTGTAATAATTGCAATCTTTTTAATATTTCTCTTCAATGAGTATGGTTATTAAAGTGAAAGAAACAAAATTATAAAAAATAAAATTTGTTTGAAAATTTGTTTTTTTTTCACTTTCGGGACTGGCGCATTAATGTTGCGTTCTTGCTCAAGCGGAAACAATACCCAATTCAAACATTCAAAAGAGTGAAACAAAATAAACCGTTGCTAATGCTTGTAGGGTACGGTCAAATTCATGAATTATATCTCGTTGCTTGTATATCTGAGCAAACAAATTAAATGTTTTCGTCATGGATTTAATAAAACATCTACTACAGATTAATTTAGATTGTTTTAAATATTTAATTTTTTCAAATTGTCATTTTATCAAACTGCGAGTTATTTAGTTTATTAAAATTTATGGTTCATAAAATCTAAATCAAAATATTAATAAATTTAAGTAGTTATTTGTCGAGTTGAAAGTCTAAAATTTATCTTGTTGAGTCGTAATGGAGTTTTCTTGAAATTATTAAATTTCCCTTGATTTTACAATCTTTCTAAATAAGATTCATATAGTAAGAAAATATCTAAGTGGAATTACATTTAATCAAAATGAAAACTCGAGCGTTCGGAAATGTTGAGAACAATGATCTGCATTATTTACTATAATCGGTTTTAGAAAACAGAAATACTCTTTTCTTTGTTACGAGAATCCAGTAAAAGATTGCGACAGTCTTGGATTGAACTCTCACTGCATTTCCTTTTACCTTTCTGTCGTATACAACAACGGTAAGCTCCTTCATTAATTAACCCTAAATGTTTCGAATTTATTTCGAGAGTGTTTGAATAAAACCTTAAAAAAATCTTAAATTCTTAAATATTTTTCTTAATTAAAAAATACTTGAAATTGTAAGTTATTTAAAACGACATAAAAGAGAATGTAAAGATCAATATCCAAGAATAATTCAAGTGAAAGCAACTCCAGTTTGAAATTTTACTACCTGCATCACGGGTCATTTCTGAGAATACCCATTGAAATATTATTAACGTATTATCACTACCGGTCATCTCTTTGAACAATGGTATAACATTGCGATGAAGTAAAATGGCTTCAAACGTTGCAACCATGTGCGTTTTAAAATAACCGAGACGGTACACTTTCCATATAAGTGGTGAAATTAAATGACAGACGCAGATGTTTATTTAGAAAACGCATTGGTAGGTCATTGAATTTAAATCTGATTCAACGGATTATAACCGAGTTTGCTTTAACTTAACATAAAAAAAAAAACAACACACAGAGTGTTGCACATGATGTGAACTCCAGCGGAGAAGAAATACCGAAACACATGTTACGAATAATTACCCGCGGCACAAGTTGTTAGACGACGAGAACTTATTAAAAGAGTTATTAAAACAAACAAAAAGTAACTACTTTCATAGAAAATTATTAAACAAAAGAATTTTTTGTTGAGATTTTAACTAAATGTAATAAAAATATAATGAAATGTAATAAAATATAAAATAATAAATAAAATATATGAATAATAAATAAATAATGAAAAATAATAAAAAACTAAATTAAAAAAGAATTCCTCAAAGTGGTATATTTACCCATTATTTTTTATTTTATTATTAATTGGCTTATTAACTTTTAATTTGAATTTAATTAAATTTATTATTATTAAATTAATTAGAATTATTATTTTTTTAAATTTATGTTTATTATAGCGAAACTATTTAGAAACTGCCGATATATTCATTTGGATCAAAGTTGAAAATTTTCATCTTAAATCACGATTAAATACGTAAAGTACATCATCAGTGAAGAACATTTTAACGCAGACTTACTTCGTATATAGCTGAATGTGTCTAGGAGTTCAGTTCCGATACAACACTTCAAAACTTTTATCATGAAGTCCCTACTTTACAGTGCCGTCACTCCTTGAGCTGTGATAACACTGATAGGTAAAAGTGCTCCAAAGTTTTTGGTTTTCCACCCGCTTCTGGAAATTTGTTTTATGTGGTATGCGCACATTTGAATTTGCAATACGTTCCGCACATTCAATATTTTCACTTCAGTTGCTTTTTGCTTTATGTTTCTTATTCTTTCTTTTTTTTTTTGAGAAAAATCCGGCTATAAACGTTTTTGCTTTCGGTATTTATTTCTCCATTGATTTATTGATTGCATAAACATACAGCGAAACGTCTTGGATTAGCTGTTTTCTCCTGCATTTTCTACGTAACACCCTAACGTAAGAAAAACGTCCATATTTATTATGAACGACGTTCGTTCTCGTGTTTCGTTAGGTTTTTGTGATTGGTATCCTATTATTTCTATTTAAAGGATTATACGACATTGACTTATGTCTTATTTTTTATTCCCTTTTATCTACGTTTGACGTCAGTAATGGTTTAACTTTTCATCAACATTTTTATGATAAACCTTGTTATATTGATTGTTATTATCATCTGCACATCCTGATTTTATTGTCTTTAAAACTGACTTATCCTCAGTAAATGTCGGTCAATTTCGCCATTATTTTCTAATTTATTATGGTTAACACTATTTTTGCCATTCTGCTGTGAGCTGGTCTTTAAAATCACGCCTTTATAAGAAATTTTTCTTACTGTTGGTTGTCAGCATTAGCTGTAGTAATAATTTTACTCATTTTAGTATCAATATTTTTTGCTTTAGTGTCAGCATTTTCTGCTTTAGTGTCGGCATTTTTCGCTTTAGTGTCGGCATTTTCTGCTTTAATGTCGGCATTTTCTGCTTTAATGTCAGCATTTTCTGCGTTAATATCAGCGTTTTCTGCTTTAATGTCAGCATTTTCTGCTTTAATGTCAGCATTTTCTGAATTAGAGTTAGCACTTTCTGAATCAGTGTCAATACTCATTGATTTAGGGACGATAATTCCTGATTTATTATCTGTTCAGATATATAATAATAATAATACAATATAAGAGCATTTTCTGTTTTAGTGTCCGCATTTTCTGGTTTAGCGTCAGCACTTTTTGAATTAATGTCAATACTTACTAACTTAGTGACGATAATACCTGATTTATATAACACATTAATTCCTAAATCGGTAAAAAAAATAGAAAACGTACAACAAGTGAATTAATAGTTTTAGATCATTTTTCTACTGTTTTTGTTCAATATGTTCATTTTCTGTCGTAGTAATGGTTTATAGGATATATTTTATGCATTTCAATAAATAACTAAGATAAAGTGAAACATTGTATGTAAAAAAAAAAGAAAAATAATAGAATTTTAATTTCACATATTTGTGTCATGATTGTCTGAAATAGTTGTTTTTATTACGTAATATTGTAGATGGAAATAAATATTAATCATGTCGCAATGACTGACTTTGTAAGGTATTCGATTGTTATCTCAAAATTTCGAATTGAATTAAAACAAAAATGACCACATTTATCATCCGCGTTCTGCGATTTCGAAATTTCGAACCATCGATAAAACAAAACACGAGCATCATCAAAATTAACTTTGAAGGATAATTTATTATGTTACGATTTTTCATTACAGATCCGAGTTAACAGTGACTGTAATTAATCAAATAATACAAGCGGGACCCATTAAAGTAAATCATTTTTCAAAGACGAAAAACTTTTCTTATTATTTCCAAACGTAAATGCGAATTTCTATTATTTAATAAGTTAATTAAAAGGAAATTTAAATAGACTCACGTTTGTACTATAAATAAGTAAATTTAATAAAAATAAACGTTGGATGTTGTAGACTAGAAATAAACGGAAGTAACTATACTATTATAAAGCCCTGATGTTGCACTGCTTTAATGCAGTTCGGTAATGAGGGGGACATGCATAAATTATATATATTGCCAAGTAAATGTTCGTGAATAATATCTGTAGAAACATTAGTAATTATTTAAATGTTTCAATGTTTAAGTAGTTTTAGAAAAGGAAATTTTATTTTCCTATTTTCACAAAGTTTGAGTCTTTCATTGGGAAATCGTTTTTTTTTTTTTTATAAACGTCCTGTATTTATAAATTCTGATTTACGTGAAATATGCGAATAAAACACAATTTTTTAATTTGCGGAGTTATTAATTTTCGTTATTGTATTCCATTTGAATGGAACAGAAACAAAAGAACGTCGAGGCGGTTAAAAAAAAATCGATACTTAATTAACTAAATTACAATATTTTTATGGCACATTGTTAAGATATAATAAATCAGCTTTTTATCAACAGATGAATTGTGAAAATCTTGAATGCTATTCCCACGAAGCCAAAACAACAAAATGGAAAATCAATAGGTTATTTTACCAATTAACCTATTTCCTATTACATATTACACATCCGTCTTTTGACATGTTTATTAAGCATTCCCACATCGCATCTATTAAAATCGAATTTTTTAAAATAAATGATCTATAAATTATTTATTATTGGATACTCATAACGCCATAACAAACATATAAAACTTAAATCCAATAAATATCATTATTTTTTATTTAAATCTTTGCGTTCATTTACCTATGATCCTACATAAACAAAACAAAAGAAAGTTAAAATAAATAAAAGTGTAATACGTAAATTACACTTTTATTTATTTTAACTGACGCATTGTGGAGTCCAATGAGTAAGTGAAAGAAATACGAAAATAAACATTGGCCTCATTCTAAAAGATATTAAAAAGATCTCAGTATGTGCAGACATAAATATATACACATGGTATATTTAAAATGAACGTTACATGTCTTTCAAGGACGCCGAAGGCTTTACTTCCGCCGATAAAAATAAAAATAACCCCGAACTGAACCACTTTTAAATCTTAATTTACTTCCACAAATGGCATAAATTTGGTACCGCATTGTCGACTTGCCCAAAACAGACAACCCTTTTAAAGCCTACATATTTAATTACTTTCAACTTCGTTTACCCTATCACGTTTCAAAGAAAACCCTAAATTAAGATTAAATTTAATTTAATTTACACACAATTTTACAATTAATACGTCAGATTAAAATGACATGATCTTAACTTATAAAATATTCAGTTTTAAATATAAATGAGCATTTTTTTCAATCTAACCCAAAAAATTTCACTAAAATGTTGTATAAGAACACATTTATTTGTTATGGAAGAATAACAGAAAGTGGATAAAATGTGTGGTTGAATGGATGGTTCTTTTATAGAAGAAAAAAAAATTGAAATGAAATTTTACACGCAATTATTTAGTTTTGGTTTCAGGAAATGAAAATGTTTAGAACTGCTGAAATATATAATTGAATGGAATATTTGACTAGATCTTGCCCGAATTATTGTTTGTCAGAAACAGCATCGTATTAATTAGTAAAACAGTCATTATATTCACTAGCGATTGTACAGATTGTATGGAATGTACAAGTATTTTAAAACGACATGACTGATATTACTGTTGACGCGTGTTTTATCCATTGTAATGCAAATTTCTATCATTTTTTCTCCACGCTCGCATTCTGCTTTATTTCGATGTTGTAAGCTGCCTATTAATTTTCCTGCTATTCGTTTAGCTAACAAAAGATACGTGCGGTTTATGAAAGCTACTCTGAAGATGGTTTTTACAGAACATATTTTTTTCAAGTTGATATATCGGTTTCATTCATCACGTTACGTGACCCTTTTTTTAATGTGTCGTTAATTTATAAACTTAAAAAATCGTTTATTGAGATATGGATGATATGCAAAACATTGCGTGTTGTGCATGTCCATTATCAGATGGAAAGAAATGAAAAAATACAACAAAAACCTAAAAATAAATCTAAAAGAATAAAAATATAAGAAAAGAATAATAAATAAAAAAAACTATACTTAATATGGAAATGATGTATGCCTGTCTGTCTGTCTGCGAAATTTTCTCATTTTTGGAAGCCTAAATTTTTGTAAATATTTAAATTAAAAGATTTGTTTTTAACCGTATTGATGAATTTGGGGTATTGATAAATGTTCTTATGATATAAACAAACAACATGTTTGTGACATTTTGCACAGGGTGTATTTTATATTCGAATAAAGCATCGGGATATGGCCGAACTCGACTTTCGCTGTGTCATAAAGGAGTGTTACTTCGGTCTTTATGATATATTGTCTTGTCAACTGACTAAATAATAGATTTGTATCTTCTTTCGACTATTTAGTTTTTAAAAAACTTTAAACTACTGAAAGAATCAATCTAAGAAACTTTAACTATACAGTGTGGTGATAAAGTTTGGAACAAAATTCATAAAAGCGTTTTATAATGTTTTTAAGAAAATCGCTCGGACAGGTCAATTTTTGTTTTTAAAATGCCGTCTTCTGACGTTAATTTTTTTTGGAATGACGTCATTTGTTTTTGCACAATGACGTCATCATAATTTTTTTTAACTGACAACCCCCACTTTTTTCTTCTGTTTTTAATAGACCTTCTTACTACTTAAACGGTGATGTAAAAAAATTGGTACCTCACATAACAATTTTCTTGAATAAATGACACATTTACTTCATATCGTCAGTGGTTATAATTTAGTAAAAATAATAATCGTAAACATTCTAAATTAAAGCAAATAAGCATTGACGTCATTATCGATTTTTTTAAATGACACCTCTTATTTTTTTCTTATGCTTTTGCTAGACCTCCTTGATGTTTAAGTTGTGATTACCGAATTAATTCTTTACATAAGAACTTTTCTGAAAAAAAATAACATTTTATCTTCAAAAAATTAAAATTTTTGTTTAAAGAAAAAATTTAAATGTGTCATTTATTCAAAAAAATTGTTATGTAAGGTACCAATTTTTTTACATCACCGTTTAAGTAGTAAGAAGGTCTATTAAAAACAGAAGAAAA
>JAFFZR010027772.1:0-19193 GCA_018397195.1 Lethrus apterus | reverse complement strand
TTAATTGATCATATCTGTTTTTATTATATCCCGCACAAATATATTTCATTCATTATTATCATTTATAGTATTTTGTGTTTATATCGTAAGTTTTCCTAGAATTTGTTTTCAACTTATAAATTCCAATGTCAAATTTATAGATGAGTGATACATTTAAAATGTTCTCAATACCAAAGTTTTGTTCTCATCACTGTAGTGTAGTTAATAGACACCGTAAAATATTATCGAATGCAGCGGGTCAGGTACCTGCTCCGCAAACACGGTCACCATGATCCCGAGGAGGACGACATTTGTCGTTAATTTCGACGTACGTTTGGTTTTATTGGTACGACATTTCCTCTGTCTTTGTTTGTACAAGTACGTCATTAACAGAAATAATTACAAAAAGAGATCACCAAGTCAATAGTAAAAGCAAGTGCACTTACGCTGATGTTCTACAGATGACGCGCTTTTGTAATGTTTGTTACTGAGGAGTGTTATTTAACAGTAATTATTTTGTGTTCATTATTACATTATTTTTCTCATGAAAGGGCATTATTTAACAAAAAACGTCAATATCTTAGAAATTATAAAATTTAGGTATAGGACATGCTTAATAATTATTAAAGAACAATGAGAGAGCTATCATATAATCACAAAATATACAGGGTGTTCCATTTAAAAATCTGAAGTTACAGTGTATTGAATTATCGTTAATTGGTACCTCATCTGTAGGCACGCTGTATAAGATAAAATATCTTCGAAGGTGGTTTGGAATATTATCTAGTATCACAATCATATAGAGTTAGCCTGTATAACTAAAATACAAAATTTACCAAATAGTGATGACGTCAGTTTTGCACTGAAATGTTCAGTTATTTTTACGGTCGATGCAAAATTCTCCTCGCTGTTCAAGTACGAAGTAAATCTTTTTTAAGCTCGTATGTTTGGACTCAAAATAAATCAGATCGAAGTAAACATCCGAGTTATTTAATTATGTGGTGATTTGATGTATTAAATATTTAAAATCAATTTCGGTCGCACACCGAACGCAATTCCTCCGCATGAGAAACTTTACCAACGAAAACAAAATATATATAATTATCAAATGATTTCTCGAGTGCATCGAAACTCTACGAAAAGAGTAAATTTTAAAAAAATACAGTATTTAAATCTAATGTTTTTTTTTTAAATTACAGATGCAAATAGAACCATTGGCACTTTGCCAATATTTGTTACATCTCAGTATGACGTCAGAATGTATTGTATACATACTTAAATAATTTGAATGAACACAGAGTTTTTTTATTTGCTAGCATACGTCAAAGCACCTACATCGCCAAATTTTTTCATAGTTAATGGGTTTAAAAAACGTCATCGCTCGTCAACTAGTCACAAATAGCTGCTACATATTATTTGAAACGTTAAACGGAAACGAAGGGAGAATAATCGGCAATTATACAAAAATAATAAATTATTTGTATATACAGAGTGCACGAAAAACGGACAGAGCTGTAGTATTGTTATTAGTCATCCGATTTTCAAAATTCAAAAACCGCATTGAATTGTTCAAAGCCCGCTATAACCTGGCAGTAAATAATATGTTTTATTTTGAAGTGCCCCTGAGCAACGATTGTCAACTTTTTTTAAATGGCAACATAACTTTTTTCTGTTTTTTTTCGAATTCGACTTTTTTTCTGAACACAAGCGATATAATAAAATCATATTTTGATTAAATCCTAGCGGTAAAAATTAACTAAAATATGATCACGGTGAAATGCAAATAAGTAAGCCATGAAGCAAGGTACCCTCGCCGTTACAGATGAACAATGGGGATATCTGAAAGATATTGTGTATTTAACATAACCTGAAAATTTAGAAGACTTGAGGCGTCGAATCGTCCAAGCGTGCCGTGAAATTCCTCGAATATTCTTAAATAATGCAATTTCGCGCATATCTAAGACCGCTCTGTATGTAATTTGAATGTTTTTTTTTTGTGTTTTTTTTTTTTATAATTTTAATGCTTATTGTTCAGATCTAGAAATCCTAAATTATAGTTAATCACAAATAAAATTGAATGTTTTAATTGGTCTATGAAGTATGTAATGAACCGTTAGGAAAGGTTTCTGCATGCGAATAGAATATTTCAACAAGACACTTATATCTATGGCCATTTTAACATACGATCATAACTTTTTCTTGAAAATAAATTATTTGATCATAAATGTGAATTAAAATTCAAAAATTTTTCCCACGACCAAAAACGCTTGTGATTCGTTCTGCCGCGATGACGTCACAGCTAAGACATAAAGGTTTATAGATATTAACATTTATTTATTACTTGTTATGTTAAAAATAATCGCCAATATTTGGGTTAAATGTGTTTCGAACATAAAGTAAGTAGAAGAAAAGCCAAACATGTATCGGATATTACTAATCTTCCTATAACTTATTCAACTTATTAACGTAACCATAACCACAACCAACAATAAACACACACACACACACACGGCGATTAGCGAACCTTGGCCGAGTCAATACGAAGTTGTACTATAGCGTGTTTTACCTAGATGACATCACTGGGCATTTTTCACGCACAAATAAAATTTGAATTTCAGCCTCAAAATACAAGGAAAATTTACATTTTTGGTAAAAAATATTTTACATATGTTGTTTGTTATATCAACATGTAGAAGAGAATAACACAGTAAAAGAATTATTCACAAGACCCTACTTGGTCCTTTATTTTGTATTTTTTAACTTTCTTAATTTTCTTTGTAATTACTTTTAATTTCTCTTCAGACTGGATTCTGGATGTTCGTATTGTTTGTTATGAAATGAGAATGATAGATGAGAAAATATAAAGTATTTATTATTTAAAAATTATTTCTTTAAACAAAAATTAAATCATTCAACAAATGTCACTTGTTTCCTCTTTCTCTTTTTTCCTTTTCCTTTAGCAGACTTAATTTTTAACAATTCTCGTTTCTCTTCCTCATCTACCGCTTTCTTTAAATCACTCAATGCCTGCTGGTACTGTTCAGCTAATGGTTCTAATCCATCCTCAGATATCTTAATCTAAAAAACATAAAATAAAAAACAAAATAACAAATATATACACAGTTCACCTCTTTCAAATCACTCTTGTTGGTTTGATGTAGTAGTGATCGAAATTTATTGAGCTGGGATGAATGGAGCATACTAACTGTCAAACCTTGTTCACCAGCACGAGCCGTACGTCCTGCCCTATGTATGTAAGTTCTCAAATATTTTGGACATGAATATGAGATAACACACTGAACACCTGGTAAATCTATACCTCTTGCCAAAGAATCTGTACACACCAATCTAAAAATAAAGTTTAAACAACCGTTCTTAAATGTACCAATAAAAAACTTACAAATCTATGTCACCTTTTGAAAACGCCCCTATTAAATTATTTCTATTTTTTGATTCTAAGTTGGAGGATATTTCTTCTATTTTGAACTCATTATTGAACATTGATCGTAACAAGATTGCAAGACGATGCGCACTATCCAAGGAATGAGTAAAAACCATAGTCTTCGTTAACTTTTCCATTTTAATAAACTCATATAGCACCAATGGCTTCAACTCCATTGAACAAACAATAAACTTCTCAGTGAGTTCTTTTGGTATTGTATACTTTCCTACAAATGTCTCGGCTTTGTTTGAATCATTGCCCTCATTTGCATCATCACTTTCCACTGTTGAAGTAAATAATTTGGGATGAAATAATGATAACTTTTCGAGCTTTTCAGGATCTTGCGACAATGTTGCTGAAAAAAGTAGCTTTTGTGGTGGTCTTCGATGGTTCAAAGAAAAGAGGTTGAAATTTTTTGATGAATGTTGTTCTACAATGAAAAAAAATGATCTGCAGGTTAACAATTATCAAGGTAAAATAGAAAAAATATAACAAAATACAAAATCAAAACACACGATAATGACAACACTTACCTTCCCCATAAATGTGTTTCTCTAAGTGGTACAACCAATCATTCTGTACATTATCCAGAACCCTATCTGCTTCATCAATGACCAAGAATTCTAAATAATGTAAATCAAAACCTTCTGTCGATGTTAAATGATCTACCAATCGCCCTGCAGTGCAAATGAGAATATCTGTTTTGCTCAGATATCCAAAAGCTTCATCTAAAACATATTAGTTAAATATTCAAACAAATATGACAGATATGACAAATACTAACTTTTGTATACTAATCTTTTTTGTTCCATTAAAAATGAAGTTTGACCTGTTATCAAACACACATCAATGTTTGTACCCTGTGCATATTTTTTAAATGTCTTGAAAACTTGTACAGCTAAATCTTGTGTCGGTAAAATAACCAATGCACGAATCTTCTTCACCATATGATGCATAAGAGCCTGTATAACAGGCAATACAAACGCAAGTGTTTTTCCACTACCAGTTGGTGCTGATACACAAATATCTCTTGGAAATAAGACACTAGAATGTTTATTGGTTTGTAGCAACCAAGGAATTACTTCTGCCTGAACCGGAAAGAAGTATTTAATTCCATTCTGTTCCAACTTCTTTCTTAATGTCTTATCCAAAGTCTTCAATTTAGATACTTTACATTCCAGATTTTGTAAGTTTACAGATATTATGGTTGGATGTGCTAACCACTGAGGCAAAATACGTCTAACCTACAAATAACATTTATTCACTAATTTTGTATTCATAAAATCGGTCGTATTTACTTTATGTTTTTTGCTAAAATTGTCTTTCCCAAGAACTGTAAAACCTTCCAAATTTTTAATATCCAGTTCATTTTTTCCTTTTTTAATTTCTTTCTCCGTTTCATCAAGTTTGAGAATATCTTGATCAATCAATTCATCCTGATTTTCCGGAACTTTTACTATTTTAGCCTTTCTTTCACGTTTCTTTAATTTATTTTCTATCTTTTCTTTTACTTTCAATCGTTCCTTTTGCTTTGCACGTAGTTTTTTATTTTTTTCGATACGGTTCAGAACCTTCGTTAAATGATCGTCTGCATTTACTTCAGGCACATCTGCATTATATCTGTTAACTACAAATAACTGTTCCATTATGTTTGAAACTTATTTTCAGCAGAATACGAATAAATTAATATAGGTTATGTTGCATGTTTCATATCAAACGTGCTTGACATACTGTCTAAATGTAGCTCTCGTGCAACATAGGGGTAAGTGCTACGGGTTTATAACGAGTCATTTAACTGAAAGTCCAATTCAAAAATCTAAACACACCAAGCTTAACAAGGAAATGAATTTAACGTTAACGCTTTATAATAATTATAAGTTGTTTGAGATCTATACTTAGCTACGGCTTTAGAATACCAACGTTAAAAAATTCGATTCAGTTGCGGTTCAAAGATTTTCATTTTTAAATACCAAATATAAAAAAGTCTATTTGTCTAAGAATGCACAACAAATATGATGCGAAAACGAAATCAGTTCATTTATGCTTTCAAACTGTGATTTTATGACACACGTGACATCCGATTTAGCGGGTTATTCAAAAATTTCGAGCTTAAGTGAAAACCGATTATTTTCAATCGTTAACATAATGCATGTTTGAAGAAACAAAATGTAAAAGGCAAATCAATATTTATGTCGATATACTGGATACAGTTAATCAATAAAAATGATAAAAAATCGTTCGTGCTTTTATAATGAAGGTATTTCCTCTTTTCAATGCCAGATTTTAAATAATAAAAACTATAATAAAAGTATTATTTATTAAGTTTCTATATTACGCAATAAAATAGTTTATAAAATCTAAACTTATCGTCGGCGACAACTAAGTCATAACATTAAAATAAAAATATAAACATCACATAATCAGTCTTGTCTAAGTGCATAGTACACATCATCTGGACTAACATTTAATATTAACTTTTGGTTCATATCGACGGATTTTTGATCAGTGAGAAGCAATCGACATGCTCCCAATTTTGACACAGCACTCAAGGCAACAGTGCATGTAACCATCTGAAATCCATACAATGCAGCTACTGACATTAACATAGTGTAAACATCAATAAATGTCGTCTCCTCAACACCAGTTCTTTCAATCTAAAACACGTTTACACATTTAAACAATCAAACAGTGAGAATAAATAACATATACTAATGTATAATTTTACCTCTGAAACAACAGCTTGTAAAACTAACTGCTGCAACCTTGAACAATGTTTAATGGCCCTAACTTTTGGTTGAGTAATCATTGCATTCAAAGCTTCGTTAACATGACCCATTGAAACCATAGCATTTTTTCCTTCAGTCTCTGCCAATTCTGCAGCTCTCCTACAAATATCTAATGCTCTTCTCGCATCTCCAGACACAGAAGCAACTTTCCTGTTAAAGCAAATTGAATGAGTTAAACAAATGAGCAATTCACTCTCACAAGTTAAAATGAAGTTACCTCGCAACCAACTGTATTGCATCTGGATTGAAAGCATCCGTCCCCATAAGTCTTTTGGTGACAATTTCTTGCAACTGTTTGTGAGTATAGGGTTGAAATGTTAATCTAGTTAGACCTAATCTACTTGTAACTCTTCCCATAAGCAATCTTTCAGGTAAATCCATTGTATTAGCAATTGTGATTACTATTAACTGTGCATTTGCTTTTGTTGGCCAGTCCAATAAATTATACACCACATCCTGTCGTTTAGTACATAAAATATCAAGCTAAAAATAAATTGTATGTAATTAACGTACATTTTAAAAAGCACTAAGTAATCACCTCATCTACAAGTAAAATGATTGGCAAGCATTTTCTTGAAGCTTTTGTAAATTTAGTATCCAACATGTTCTGTGCCTGTTCCCAAGCAACTGTTTTCCCAGTTAATTGTCTCAAAATCTAAAAATCAATTCTGATGCAATAGAATTTACACAATAAATATGAAATTTACCTCAACATAGGATTGCCTAGGTTCACTCAACTTCATACCATTAACTCCAACAAACTCAAATTTAGGTAGCTCGCCATTTTGAACTTTTGTTTGCAATTTCTTTATTACTTCAGTTGTAGTGGCCGTTTTTCCAGTACCAGGGACTCCGGAAACGTACATACAACTAAAAAATAATAAGTAAATTCAATTTCAAGATATTTCTAAAAAAACGCACCCTCCACAACCATCGAGTAGTTTTCCTTCCAAAAAGTTGAAAATATCATTGAATTCGTTTTCACGACATGGTAAAGCTTTAGGAATATATGAAACATGTAATTTGGTTCTAGCTTTATTTAAAGGTGTTGCATCTCGTTTAATTGGCGTTATCCTTGACTGAATGGAAGGTGTTATAACACCTTGTCTTATCATTTTTGCTCTGGCACTTAAAGTGTACTTTGCCACTGACAGTTCATTTTTGTGTCTAGGAGTTTTTAGCCCATAATCATCACAATCATGTGTATGTTTTGGAGTTTTATGGCTTTCTTCGGTCTCCGAAATTGTCCGTTTCGGGGTTTTAGGAATGTTGCAGTCACCTGTGCAAGTAGTTTTAGGTTTAAAAGTTTTACACAAGTTTTCTTCTTTATTTTTATGTTTTGATGTCTTCATCTGTTGTAAAATTTCCCGATTATCGTTGGAAATTTTTATTGATTCTTCATAACATATATTTTTCTTTGGTGTAGTAACACAATTTTGCTTTAATTTTTGTGGCAGTTGGTCTATATTTGTGTCAATACTTTCTATTATTTTTGAACCTCTTTTAATTTTCTTTGGTGATTCGTCTTCGTCGGAATTAATGTATTTCCTAGGTTTGTTTACATTTCGTTTGGCCCTACCCGATGAAGTCAGATTGTTATCAGATAACGCATTTTTTGTTGGTGTGATGATTGGAGTTTTTAAAGGCGTTTTTATTTTCCTGGGTGACTTCAAAATGCCTCTAACAGAAGATTCACTATCCGTACTTATCTTACGTATTCGTTTTATTGGCTTCTTTGTTAATGAAGAGTTGAATTCTTCTGCATATGAAATTTTATTACTGATACGTGTTGATTTCCTCAACAAGCTTTCATCAGTATCAAATAAATTCTGTTTAACACTTAACCGACTTGACCGTCTACAGTTGAAGTTTTCTTGCAACAATTTAGAATCTGTTAATGGTTTTTGGTTTTCCTCTAAATCACTTTGTTCCAATAAACTATCTGTGACAACATGTAAATTGCATATGATAACCTTTGGTTCCAATTTGTTGCAAATCTTGGATGTAGTCCCTTCTGAAATTTTAACGTTTTTATTGATTACTTCATCCTCAATTTTATTATTATCAATACTGGAAATAAGTTCTTTGTTGTTTTCATCCTTAATTTTCTCCGAGGTTTCTTTATACTTTAATATTTTTATTTTTTCATGTTCATTTGTTAATTTCGTTACATTTACTACTTGATCTTCACCATATAGTTCTTTAATAAATATCTTCTTCTCATTATTTTTTAAAATTGTTTCATTTGTATTTAAAAGTGTAAAAACATTTTCCTTAAATTTATTTAAAAGTACAATAGGACATTGTTTTTCTGAAGCACGAAGTTTTAACTTGATTGGCTGGTCACTATCTGTGGTCAAATCGATTATCGAGTAATTGAGATTACAAGGGGTACTTTCTTGTGAACTCGGGATACTGTCAAATGATTCATTTAAGTTTCTTTTAACTTTTCTATTTGGTGTTGGATTTCGAGCCTTAATTAGCTTTGTTTCAGAATCTTTACCGTAAAGACCGTTTTTTCTATTTTGATTTTTGCCGCTGTTTTTCTTTGAATCCTCCTTCACGGGAGTACAGACTTTTGTTAAAGGTGTTATTCCAACTTTTGTATGAAGTTCCTCAAATTTCAATAAGTTATCCATATTCATATCGGAAAATATGGGAATTAAGTCATCTTTCAGTTTATAACGGCATGAATAGTATATTTCTTTATTCAAGTTCCTCTTTTTTATTAGATGTACTGGATCATCAAGTGTTGCAAATATGACATTACATTTTTTCTTTATGTCTTCCAATGATATAAAAATATCGGAGCCACGAAAATCTTCTATAACCTAAATCAGAAAGTGCAACAATTAATTGTTAAATATTAACATAACATAAACTTAATTTGAATTAAAACTGTTACAGCCTATTACAAAATATAAAATTCTAATAAGTACTTAATAAAAACTACTCCCTGAATAGATTATTAAATTAGCACAACTTTTAACATAATGAATAACAAAAAATAAAGAGTTTACAACACCAATGTACAAAAATAGCTATAAAGGTTCTAACAAACTAATGCTCGTAATTTTTGGGAGAATTTACAAAATGCTTGTAAACATAAAGTCCACGTTCACAGAGGTTTAAAATTTCATGTTTAGATCATTATAAAACCATGCATTCATTTTTATATTATTTAAGAATAAGATACAGTAAATAAACACCGGTGTGATTATGAAACATAACCCTTATGTTAATATAGTTTTAAAAAATATTCACAATACCTTACCTCATTTTCTCTATCGAATGTAAAGCCATTTGGAAAAAATCTTCTTGGTACATCTCTTGCAAATGTATACCACCTAACAGTTCCTCTAAATGGCTTGTTTTCATGCCAATCTTGACGGGATTCGTACATGCTCAGCAACATACATACTTTGATACGATTTTGTGTGTTTGTTGAGCTAATTATAACAAAATCACCAACACTGATCGTCTCCTTGTTTACTTGGCAGGATCTGTTAAGGTAAAAATAATAAATGCATTGTAAAAGTAGAATTAAAAAACGTACGTGTAGAAGTCGTAGTCACCTCCCCGTAACCCAGGATTGTAACACGACACTTGTGACCCAATCCATTTGAATTCTATATCGTTATGTTCGTCCATTAAATAAAAATAAAAATTAAATGGCAGCACAACTTATATGCGACCGACACTCTTTGGCGCGTAAACCCAGTGTCCAGTGATGCCAATTTTTGGAAACTTTGGAAAATAAAAAAGTACAATAAAAACAAATATTCTCTCATATAAAAAAAATAAAAATTATTGTTAAGTCTCAAAAGTTTCAATTCTTAAAGCTATGTAAATGACGTTGGCCATTAATTGAAATATGACGCCACTGTGATTTAAAAATTTGATTAGCATATTCAAATAGCCCGCCATTGTTTTAAACTTTCTATTGCAAACTTTCCCGTCATAAATTAATTTAAAAAAAAAAATTTCGTGACCTCGAACGCAAAATTGTGGAATCAATTTATACACAAATAAAAAATTATTTCTGATTTTTTTTCATTTGTGTATAAATTGCGATTCCACAATTTTGCGTTCGAGGTCACGAAAATTGGAGACATAAAATCCCCCAAGTAAACAAATTTAACATATGGTATCACTGAAAACCATTTCCAATAATAGACTGGTATTCGTTGATATTGGTTTCGTACGTGGGGTACGTGTTTTGACATTTTTATAGAATGGATGTTGATACGGATAGTACAGCAACATCAATTGAGGACGAAAACACCGAGAATTTCTGCGATAATCCAACTCGTGATACATTAGCCGAAGGTCTGATGGGCTTGATTAAGCCTACAGTTGATCAATTAGACGAGCGTGTACGTGCTACCAGGTAAGTATTTGATTCAGCTTATTCTGTATTTTCAATTACTTCATTACAGAGTGTCACAAATAGAATTGAAACAGTGTATAGAGGCACTTAGTGACGAATTGAAGAAAATATCAGAGTCGCAACAATCAACCATCGATTTGGATATTTATGTTAAGAAAGTATTGAATGCCAAAAACAGGGTCACTGTCCTTACACACATCCTTCAGAACGCACAAGATAGATTGAATAAAGTACACCAATCAATAGAAAGAGAAACAGTGAAACGCAAAGTCATATTGGAAACGGTCACAAATGAGCAATCTACATCTAATGCTGTGATATAACCATTTCAATATAATGGCTATAAACACTCCATTGTACAAATTAACAAATTTTCCTAATGTTTATAATCCAAGTGAGGATACTTTTCTATTCTTGGATGCATTGGAATCCGATTTATCAAAAATTATTGATGCAAAACCTGAAATTATCATTGAAATTGGTTCAGGAAGTGGAGTCATTATATCATCCTTAGCTACAGTTTTAGGTAACAGATTGTATTTTACAACAGATATCAACAGAGAGGCTTGTGCTGCTACTTTACATACTGCTCAACTGAACAACGTACATGTTGATTCATGTTGTATGGATTTATTAAGTTGTTTTCGAAAACGATGCTTTGACTTGATACTTTTTAATCCTCCATATGTGGTTACTAATGCAGAAGAAATTAAAGGACATGGATTATCAAGGGCTTGGGCTGGAGGAATAAATGGTAGAGAAATTATCGATAAGTTGTTACCACAGCTCTGCGATTTATTGAGTGATCAAGGAATGTGTTACATGGTGCTTTTGAAACAAAACAACCCAAAAGAAATATGCGATTTGTTGTTTAAGTTTGGTTTGAATTCAACGGTGATTAAAGAACGTAAAGTTCTTGGTGAACATTTGTTTGTACTGAAAGTAAAAAAATAAAGATAAATTTATATTTATTATTGTTTTTTCTGGGTAATTAAGTAAATCAATTTAAAACTTAAGCATTTTATTAAATGTGTAATAGATATGAGTTAAATGAGTAATAAATTTATCTATTAAAAACTGTTGTTTTAAATAACACACTACAGTTCAAAATATTAAAATTCAACATTAATTCATTACATATTTTGATTGGTGTCATCACTAGCCCTGTCGTTTTCATTTAAAACAGCAACTTCTTTTCGTAACTCTCGTATAACGGTAGCCAAGGTTTCTGGGTTAATACCAGATTCACACAATCTGACGCATATTGTAAGAGTTTCAGGATCTAATCCGGTGTTCAATAACCTGGACAATTCCAGCAAAGTCAGATAAGTTTCTCTTGCCTCCGTAATTTGAGTATTTGCAGTATTGGACATCTAAAAGTAATATAATTTAATTATCTTTGTTGTTCGATAATAGAATACCTTAACACAGAGATTTTACAAATTCTACAAAAAGAAAATTGCTATTACTAACTTAAATACAGACGTCATATTTCTTATGACTTTAGAGTAACAAATAATTAGAGGATTTTTTTTTTAACGAGTCTTATCTTTTATATTACCTTACGTAATTTACAATACAATATGAATACAAACTGTGTTTAATTATCAGCCAAGACAGATTAACAAATAATAAACTTGCAGCACATGTTTACTTCAGAAATGCGTTACTTTTCGGAATTGACTACGGGCCCCATAACTGCCACAAAATAAAATCAACAATATTTAAAATATAGATTGATATATGTATACATCTAGTATATAAGTTTTTAAAATTTTCGTTGGTTAATTTCAGTGGCGTATTTGAAATAGTCGTTAAAAACTTTACAGATGTATAATTGCGTTTTTCATTGCTCTCAGAGTAACCAGATCAATCTCTCTGAGCGTTCTCAACATGTTCGGATTAGGGGTCTAGCCTGAAAGACAGTGACAGTGAGTGATGTAAGGGTAGGCCCATTGTAAGGTGGGTTGACCTACTAAGTCTGCTTGGTATAATTGAAAAAGAGTTCAATGATTATTTTACAAACTTTTAACATTAACAATAATCTCAGTTTTAAAGAATCGAATGACCTTTTGCTTTGTCAATTGTTTAATGAAAATCATGACAAGAATATAATCAAATATGGTGCAAATTTTATATATAACATATTTAATAAAAACAAATTTAGCGAATTATTTATATAAGTTTTTCTGATTCTAGGTTTCAATTCTATTTTTGTTTCAATTAAATCAATGAATTTAAAAACATTTTCGAAACCACTGTCATTTTTAAATAGCTGACTGCGAGCCAACTGTTCTCTGACGCCACTGCGCGTGCGTGACAGTTTCGCACCTGCGCCATAGTCAATTGCTCAGCAAAGCCGATATTGTGAAATGCGTTTTGATAATTTACAGAAAGTCGGCGAGTTAATGATTACCGTCAGTGTAAAAATTAATGTTGTTATGTGAAATTTTAATGTGAGTGACATCGCTTTTTAGCTTTACACGAACGAGCCCATTTCGTTTCACTTGAAAATAGTCGTATGTACTGCGGATACAACGATTTTCCCTCCAAACACGCCGTGTTGTACGAAATATGCCTCTACTGAAGAAAAAGGCACTGAAGAAGGCACCGATGCCGGAATTTCTTAAAGACGATGAAGAGATCTTCCACTGCGAGATGACAAATGAAATTTTTCGCAACTATGAGTAAGTGTATCGAATATTTTTTTTGGATCTCAAACAGAACATCCTGTTTCGATCTAACGGTTTCCCGTTGTTACATTTTGGAGGCGAAGTAGATTAAAGGTGATAGGTGATAGCTCAACGTTAAACGCCTGTTTTTGCTACATAGGTACATCACGTGTTTAAGGTTATGTTTACTTGAAATTGAAGGGCATAATTATTCGTTTAATACAGTTGGATTTGGTTTGAAATCCTACTAATGTGTTTGTCTTGTAAAAAACGCATTTTTTATTATTTTGTGCTATATGTCGGCCAATTTTTTTCATTTCATACTTGGTTATTTTGTATATTACATGTACATATTTTATAAAAAATTTATGCGTGTCTTCTAATTGATTTGAAAATGTAAACCATTCCACTTAGGATATATATTTTTTATTGTAATCTCACATTGTACATACATCAGTGTCCATTTAAATGTGTTTTATTATACAAACGGCAGATTACATAAGTATCTAATTGTCAGTTAGTTTTTAAGTCCATATTAAGAAGTCAGGAATCTTACATTTGAGTTTTTTTTTTTTGACACCTTAAAAATTAAGATGAACTTTGTTCTGTAGCTTTTAAAAATGTAGTCCTGTGGGATCATTTATTTATATATAGTAGGGATGCGTTAAATTCCGTTGCACATAATACTTTATTTATTAGGGTGCAACGTCAAACGTTGCCAAATGTCACTTGTTTGACATTTGCTGTCATATATCCTATATGCTTTTTGGCATTCAGTTTGTAAATATTAAGAAAAACACAAATAAATCAAACAATAATCTCAGTATACAACACAAGAAAAATATATGTACAACTGAGATACGAAATAACCGTTTTTAATGCTTGTCAGCATCGCTATCCTTATAAAAAATATTATTAATATTGGATTAACTTTATATCAGTATTACCTTACAACATAAATAAAATCTTAACTTTTTAAGGAAAATCATCTTGGTATTTTTTCAGTTTACCTTATACATAAAAAACGTCACTAATGACGTGCAACGGAACTTAAAGCGTCCCTACTATATCAGCGCCATATATAGCCTTTCTAATCGATTAAGATACGACTCGCATTGTTAATTCGTAAATTCACAAGTAATGTAAAGAATACTCGTGCGCAACGCAGCCTTTATTAGCTTTACGCACATTTGTTTTACGGCGAGAACGATAATTTCCATCGCCCATGTGATTAATATTCGCGGTAAATTTGAAACATAAGTTACCAATTTGGTCGCAAATATAGGATTACGATCAACTTTATTCCATGGACATGGAGTTTCCTTGCTGTCATCGACTTTGTGTTTCTTCTACAACAAAAGTTAATCACGTGGGCGATGTAGTTAGCTGCCTCACTGTACCTTTGTTATATAGAGTGATTCCAAATGACTGACTGCTATTACAGATCACTGGTATGTGTGCAGATATCAGTGTCACTTTGACAATTAAATGTCAACAATGACAATTAGACTTTTGACATGCCCACATAACCACGTTGAAAATCTGTCTGTCAAAAATCTTGGTGTTATTATTGATAACAATTTAAAATTCATATAATACGTCAATAAACTTGTACAAGAATCTTATGCAAAACTCAAAACGCTATACAGTTTTAAAACAATCTTGCCTACCCCTATTAAGATTAAACTTATGGATAGTTTGATTATTTCTAAGCTGGATTATCGTGATGTGTATGGTCCACGTTTAACTATTGAAAACGCAATTAAACATCAAAAGATTCAAAATTCGTGTTTAAGATTTGCTGTGTTTTACCAGAAGAGAGCATGCATCACCCTATTATGAACTAGCCAACTGGAAAAAGCTTGGTCATAGGAGTTGGATTCATTATTGCTGCTTTGATTATAGGATTATACCTACCGCCTTATTTTCGTGGCAAGTTTCAATGTAGAAGCGAAATTCATCCCTACCCGTTTCACTAGCTATTTAGACATACCTGCACATTCCACCTTATACGCCTAATTCTTGTCCGTCTTTGCACCAAATGTTATACAATGAATTACCCAATGACATTAAAATGTTGTGTGCTTCAAACTTGTTGTATCTGTATACTTCGTACACCTTACGCCACCTACTACAATTCTTAACATGAAAGAAGCAATGTAGGAAGCGAGAAAAATCTAATAGTTACCGATACTACAACATACATATTTCTTTCACATTTTCGAAAGGCGGTCAGACAGTCATTTAGGATCACTCTGTATACTATTGTGAAATATTAAAATCAATTATTTCCTACAATATTTTTCCTTTTTTATTATTATTAAGGAAGACAACATTTCAGAGTCAGATTTACACTAAAGAGAACAAAAAATAATTTAGTATTAACTTTTCATTACCAACTTTTCGTTTTTGTAGTGACAACATGTGCGCAGACCCATATTTTGAGACAGGAAATTAATGGTTAAATATATTTGGGCGCGTCAAACGTCAGAGGGCTGTGATGGCGCTCGAAGGTTAACCAAACCGGAATCCTTGCATTGCATCACACTTGCTAACTTTTCTTTATATAGTTAGGGGTCGTCAAATTCAACCAATTTCCATAGGTTCAGGTTTGCGTACTATTTAGGCGCCACCCCAGTTCTTAAAGTTGCATTGCACAGGCTATTAATTGCATTACACCTTGCAACCTCTGACATTTTGGTACATCCATTTAGTTACACCATCTTATATGTTTGTCTTTATTTAAGAGAATTTGCCGAAAGAACCATTCTGTGCAATTCGATGGTTTGGACGTGTTCAATGACCGGAAAGTCCAACTTAACCTATGTCGAAGCATTTCAAAGCGAAGAAAACGCAAAGAAATGCTTGCAAGATTTCCCCATGGAATTGAGAATACCCGTTTTGTACTTGGCAAATAAGACAAAACGCAAAAATATCAAGGATATGGCCGAGGACGTATATTCCTACGTAAAAGACAGGTACTTCGTAGGCGAAAACGTGGAGGCTTCTTTTGACGGCGATAAGTGGAGAGAATTCCATGTTTTACAGGTTATTGCGCCTAACGTTGAGGAACCCATAATGTCACCGAATATGTCTGAACGAAATTTTTTACCGCCACCTTCGTCTTATAAATACGACTTGGAACAGCTGGATAACGATGATGAGGACATACTTGAAAAAATGATGGTTGACTACACACAGATTCGAAGAAAAAAAGGCTCATACACGAAAGAGAAAAATAAGTTATTTTTGAAACAATACGTCGAGCAAAACGCGGACGGCGTCTATAGTATCAAGGAATCCTCCTTGGAAAGTTTCGGTGTGAATAGGATTAAATTTTCTCAGATTTTTAATGGACCACCGCCAGATTTTGATGGTCCAAAGAGAAGTAAAAATGTTAACGGTAAAAGAGTACGACAGGAAACTCTGGCTAAGTATTTGACAAAAAATGGCTTTGCGAGTAACGAACAGAAGATAAACCTTATTGAGGAACTAAAACGGAGAGAAGTAGAAATGAAAACACAAAAAGAAGAACAAAAGCACATCATTGAAGAGCAAAAAATCATTAACAAACAGAAACGCAAAGAGAAATATGCAATGATGAGTAATTTGTATAAAGAATGGTCTAAAGTTAAAGAAGATTTGGATTTGGAAGATCAAAAGGTACGTTTATAGCCAGGCAATTTATTTATACAGTGATTGATTTCATCAGTTGTCATATAGCTGAATTTTAAGCATGTTTCACAATGGTCCCAATTTCCAAAAACGTGGTCAAAAGTCGAAAACGTAATTTAATCTTTTTAAAAATCGGTATATAAGGGTTTTTGACAAAATGGTCGATCCAATATGGCGAACTTAAAAAATTTGATTTCAAATGAAAATTGGTGTTGGGGGGTTTGAAGTCGCTGATTTCGATCTAGTAATTTTTTATTTTTCGTTTAGTATCTTTGTCACTCATAATCATAACATTTATCCCTAATGATTATGATAATGTTCAATACAAAATGCTATCTATTAGTTCAAACAAGCTAAAATCCTCTTACACGTTTCCAATATATGCAGGACCACCCCCTTTAATGCTGGATTAAGAAAAATATACCCTCATGATAAATAAGGGAGAATTTAATTTTCCATTAAAAAATCTAGTTATGTGTTTTAAAAACAATGGAAAGGACTCCTGTGAAATAAACAGCTTAGTTTAGTGCTGTAAATACTTCTCATAGCACTAAACAGTTAGCATAAAGGCTGGCCTTTATTAACAAGATATCAAATTATTTCTGTTAATTCTGAAAATTAACGATTTTAAATTTATCTTTCTGTCAATGTTTCACAAAAAAATAATAACGCTACAACAGCACAAAATATTCGAGAAAACAAACTAGAGTTCATAAAACAATGAATAAAGAATAAGGACAAGGAACAGCACATATAGCATATACATACAGCATGTTCCATTAAAAAAAGAGCAATAAAAACATATTGTAGAATGCAAAATTTAGGTTATGCAGTTATGAGAACAGACAGATCAAATCAATCACACTTTATATTTTAATATTTTTTTCAAAGATATTTTCAATATGGATTATTTTTAAACACAAGGTAAATTTAATTATTACATTTTTAGAAATTACCAGAACCGATAGAAGTAAAATGTAAGGTGCCCGACAAATACCTCGGTGACATGTTTATGATCATGGAATTTGTAAATTCATTTTCTAAGTTGCTTTTAACGAAGAATTTTTTTCCCGGTGGTTTTACATTTGACGTGATCGAGAGAGCTTTGTCGAAAAAGGAGGTATTTTATAACATCAATTCTTTTAATGTTTTATATGTATACTTTTTTGGCAGGTTGCAGGTCCATTAATAGATCTCATACAAATGTTATTAAACGCTATATTTTCGTTGCAAGAAGAGGAGGCATCTCAAACAAAAATACTTCTAGATGGCGTGTCAGTTATTAAAACAATAAATAAAAATCCTACGATATATGATTGTACAAAATATGCCACTGTCGCAGCCAAGTGGTCAGTAAAGTATCATGGCGTTCCGTTGGATAAGCTACCTTTGTATTCATTAACTGTATCTGAGATCTTACGTATACATTTATTGGCATCTGGTGCCCGTATAACTGAGACGGGCACCAGATGGAGGTTTCAACAACGTGGCGGTTATACAAATGAAGATGATCCCGGTCTTTATATTCGTTTTCACCAACCCCATTTAATAAAGGCTCTGGCTGTGCGCAACATAGTTGAGCTGAGCATCAGCAGTAAAATAAAGTTGGTGTCTTGTCTGATTAATCAACTGCTTACGTATGCTGATGTCAGAGATATTATAGAGGAGCGTCTTGAGAACTCTAAACAAAACAAATATGATCTTAAAACTTTGAAGTTAGCGGAAAAGAAGAGATGGAATGACATTATATCAGCAAAATCGAAACTTAAAGATAGTTCAGGTCTAACTGATGAACAAATTACTGCCGAGTTGGACAAGTTGAATAAATATAATGAAAAAAGTCATGCAGACTATGAGAAAAAATTAAACAAAATTGTGAAGGTGATTGTGCAAAACCAAACTGTTTTAGGGTAAGTTTCTATAATATACAGGTGTCCCAGGACGTTTACAACAGCCGATATCTCAGAGACGGTAGGTCTGATTTATTTCAAATTCAGGATATCTGTTTGAGCCTTAGGGAAGATCATTTCTGTAATGTTAAACCTTCATTCCCAATTTCCACTTCTCAGCAACAAATATCGAATTACGAAATTTAAATGGAACACCCAGTATATTGTTTCATTATTCGAAAATACACATTAAAACAAATTCAGTGGTACAATTTTGACAACAATTTGGTTAGAAAAAGGCAGATATAGACACTTAAAAATATTCGAAAAGACGCCCGTGGAATCAGTTATGTATGTTGA
>JAFFZR010027771.1:0-19211 GCA_018397195.1 Lethrus apterus | reverse complement strand
TTTTAGTTGTATCAATGTTGACAAGATTTTGTACGCAGTGTTTGTAACTTATACTTTTATTTTTTCATGTTCGGTTTTAACTTTATTTCATTCTGATCATCGTTGTTTCTTCTTATCGTATTTTCATAGTTGAGTGTTAAGAACATACGATAATTTCTCTATTTTGGTTTATTAACAGACACGAAACCATGAAACTTCGATAGTACACATTAATGTTCATTGTTAAATGAAATATAGACTGAATTAAAAAACAGTTATTCTAATAAATGTACTCGAAAATATTCCAAATTTTACTTCAAAACATAAAGGGGTATGTTTTGAAGTAAAATTTGGAATATTTTTTTTTATATAATTTTTCAAATTAATTGTGTATGTATTTTCTGGTGGTTGTCGGCAATTGTTAATTAAAACTGAAAGACATGCTGGGGGGGAGGGTCATTTTCATTTTATTTTTAATGTAATCGAAACGTTTCGGTATTGTTTTATAAGACCTTCTTCAGTCGTGGTTAATGTTTTGTTTATTTGTACGAGATTTAATCGCATGTTGTTACAGCCATTGTTGAGCGCAGCTGGCTGTAACAACATGCCACCAGGAAGTTTTTCATTTATAATTAACAATTGTTAACAATCCCAGGAAAATACATACAAAAAGTTATACAAATACAATTGGTAAAGAAATATCAAGAAAAAAAGTACAATTTGTGTAAGAATTACACACCAACTCAGCCTATCCTGCCCCTGCAAAACCTGAATAATATCTCAAAAAATTTAATCCATTTAAAAGTTTACTGAATTATTGTCGTAAGCAAATGTTTTTTTTTTTTTTCTATAACCAACCGTCTTTTATCGAAATGAATAATAGTCTGACAGTAAAGGCTGAAAGCAGAGGTTATTTTTAAATTTCTAATAAGAAACTACCAACATAAATTACACTTAATTTCAATACTCTAGCACTTCTACACTATTTCCGTTAGTCAAAGGAAATACGTTTTTGTCCTTCATGGTTAAATTGAATTTATTAAATGTAAACCAGTTCAACAAACTTACGTTTTTGTCAGAGTAAATTAATCTGGTGTAATCAGTAAAAATGGCAAATTAATTAAAACGCATAAATCGTTACAGTAAAGCAAAAATAATCTCGTTTGCAGAAAACCTTGCAGCTTTTTGTATTTTAAAATGACTATAATTAAACTAATGTTTAGCGAATAGTTGGAACTGGTAAAGTGCATTATTCACGATGAATAATGTTCAGATCCAACTATAACGGTCCGCAGTCTAACTAAACAAACGTTTGAAATATCGTACAAGCGAGAATGAATTGTGAATTCAAACAATGCAAGTAAAACAATTATTTTTGTTTCAGTTCACTGATGATAGATTTGCATATCATCTGATGTAAGTATGAATTTCGATTACAATTTAACTTCAGGCCATTGCATTCTTGATTAATAATTGTAATAATTAAGGTTTATGTATTTCAAAGATAACTTACAGTAATAATTATTCCCACAACTGTTACAAGTAAAAAAAAAACCTGTTAGAAATTAAGAAAGTGAAATTAAATTAAATTGTGCTCTGAAAAATGCTTTAGATGTTTAGATTAAATCGTTTTAAGACACATTGGTTTTTAAAATCAAGATTGTGTCACTCCACGCCTTTAAATACAGGGTGGATCCTAAAAAAAGAACCAGGCTATAACTTCGTTATTTGTGGTCCGATTCAGAAAAACAAAAAACTATGAAAAATAGCTCTAAAAGTACTACGCGACAGTAATATTTTTGCTTCCCTTTGGACCACGGGTATTAACAACGATAGTCAATTTTTTTTTTTTAAATGGCAACATATGATTTTAAGTACCCAGTTTGATAGAGTATTATTTTCTTAATTCAATCAATCAAAAATCAAATATGCAGCTGCATATTTTTAATATTCTTTCTTTCCGACAACGTGAGCTATGCATGTCACAATTACAAACTGTATTGTGACACTGCGATTTACACTTGTCGATAATAACAAAAATAATGGATAATAGTGAACGAACTGATATGCTACAGGCATATTTTGAATGTTTTAATCCTGATAGACCATTGCAAGCCGCTAGTAAATTTCGCAGACTGGAGGAAAATTTAAGACGGTATGGCACTTTTAAAAAACCTAGACGCCAAGAACGGCAGATTAATGAAGCAAGGAGTTAAACGTCCTCCTTTGTGTAGAAGAAATTCCTAAAGTATCCACTCGCAAAATTGCTCAAAATATTGATGTTTCCCATAAAACTGTACAGTCGGTATTAAAAAAACATAAAATGAAACCATACATCCCACAAAAAGTGCGTGTGTTGGAAGATAATGATCTCATGCGAAGGGAACAATTTTGCCGAATTTATTTACGAATGATTGAAGAAGATCCAATTTTGTATAGAAAATTTATCTGGACAGATGAATGCACTTTTGGAAATAACCGCCTCTACAATAGAAACAACCATCGGTATTGGAGCCAAGAAAACCCACACATTATTGCAGAAACCAACAGGCAAAGGCGGTTCGGTATTAACGTGTGGTGCGGTATTTATGGTGACCGATTAGTTGGTCCATTTTTTATTAACGGGACACTGAATCAGCACAAATACTATCGACTCGAAGATCTTGATAATTTTTTGGAAAATTTGCGTCTAGCAGCAGTTTGTGAAATTTATTTTCAACAAGACAGAGCTACCCCGCATAATGTCAGAATCAACGTTAACTGGTTAAATGCTACACTTGGAAACCGATAGCTGGGAACCCATAGACCAATTAGGTGGCCTGCACGTTCGCCAGATATTACACCATTAGATTTCTGGCT
Source organism: Lethrus apterus (assembly GCA_018397195.1). Taxonomy (NCBI): domain Eukaryota; kingdom Metazoa; phylum Arthropoda; class Insecta; order Coleoptera; family Geotrupidae; genus Lethrus; species Lethrus apterus. The sequence continues at coordinate 16,373 of JAFFZR010027771.1, read as the reverse complement.
TTGGGGATACCTTCAACATATCGTTTACCTTACAGAATCAGAGAACGAAGAGATATCCAAGAGATATCCCCCGCTCTTATTTTAAATGCATCTCGTGGAGTAACTAGGAGATGTCAGTTATGTATGGAGCATGGAGATGCCCAATTTGAACAATACTTGTAAATTCGTTTGACTTGTTTAATTTTCACTCTTAAATAAATTTTTTTTAATCTATAATTTAATTTTCTACATGACTGAATTAAGAAAATAATACTCTATCAAACTGGGCACTTAAAATCATATGTTGTCATTTAAAAAAAAAAAATTGACAATCGCCCGTTAATACCGGTGGTCCAAAGGGAAGCAAAAATATTACTGTCGCGTAGTACTTTTAGAGCTATTTTTCATAGTTTTTTGTTTTTCTGAATCGGGCCACAAATAACGTAGTTATAGCCTGGTTCTTTTTTTAGGATCCACCCTGTATATTGAACCCCTGTATTTTGGTGACAATAAAATTAAATAAATTTGATTTATTTATTGATTTTCTTTTTTATAGTTAGTCACTTATCACACACAAAATATTTACAATTTGCAATTTACAATTTCCATTCGTCCACACAATAAAATAATAGGACTCCATTGAACAGTTGCATATGGAACAAAAGATATGTATGTTCAAATGCGTAGGTCGAAACATCTGTGCGTTATTGAACGTACAAAGTCAACATATATCTCTTTAAATAACGAAAATGAGACATAGATATAGTTCTGTTGTACTAAACTGTATAATTATGTGTCATAAATGTCTAAATTTAATATGCGCTATCATTTAATTAAATTACAATGCTTACAAAGTTAAGGTAATAAAGTAGCAACAAAATAGAAGCATGTCTTGTAACATACATATATATATATATATCCTTAATTTTTAATTTATTTATATATCAAAAAAGGCAAACGATTTTTTCACTTTTAATCTTGTCTTTACAATCAATAGGATATTAAGTTTTCTTTGCTCTTTGAAAATAAATAATACGTAAAAGCTACATTTTCCTTGGTGGAAATGGCTCTCTTGCTATGAATAACCAAGAAATAAACAGAAGACACGATTTTTAATTTAATCGTTTTTTTTTCAGGTTTTTACTTAAATTTGAAGTCTTACTTTTATTACATTATTATTAGCGATTTGTTTTTCAATCATTTATAACGGGTGTTTTTTTTTTAGAGGTTTGTTTTTCAAATTGGCAATAGTGTTTGTAGTGACAGTCAATTTGATAACTGATAGCTGATTATTACTCAGTATGTTGTGTAATTTCACCATGAAGAACGCTTACAAATTGTGCAAATTTACTTTGAAAATCATGGTTTAGTTCGTGAAATTTACCGTGCATTTTATGGTCGACATAATCGAATAACCATGTATCGTTTTCTCACCACGCATACTCTAATTGATAATGCGCATTTACGACGTCATACAGTGCACAGTGAGAAGTTATTGCTGAGTTGGATTGAGGAGGAACCGAATAAGGTGATTTGCCAACGTGCACAGCAATTCGAGCTGTGTCCATCAACTTTATGGAAGATTTTGCGAAAAGATCTTGGCTTAAGAGTTGCATCTTGTAAATGCAACTCGTCACTCGTGCATGAATTGAAGCCGCGTGACCATCATGCCCGTCGTACGTTCTGTGAAAGGGCCGAAAACAAGATTGCTCTTGATCATACACAAACAAAACTGCCGGATCTGGAGTGAAGAAAATCCAGAAGCCATTATTGAGACGCCATTACACCCACAAAAAATCACTGTTTGGTGTGCTTTATGAGCTGGTGGCATCATATCTTCAAAAATGAAATGGCGTTAATGTGGAAGAGCTATGGTTTCAACAAGACGGCGCAACATACCACACAGCGCGCAACACCATCTCTGGATTATTTTCTGTGGGGATATGTAACGTCGCTAGTCTATACTGATATACTGTAGACTTTGGACCATTTGGAAGTCAACATTAGCCGTGCTATTGCCGATATACGGCCTAAGCTGCTTGAAAAAGTGGTCGAAAATTGGACTTCCAGATTGCGCTTCGACCATATGCCAAAAATCATATTTAACTTCAATGCAATGTTTACAGAAAACAACGAATAAAAGATATGTACAACGAGTACATGGGGAGTCGATGGGAAAGAATTAATGAAGGAATTAGATAAAGTAGTATTGAAATTTGTTGCACTGGCAAAAACGAAAAAGGAACTTGCAATATAGTAAAATGACTCGTCAAATGTGCAGAAGCAGAATTCATCTGTATAATACACAAGGATAATTAGGCAAGTAATCAGTTAAAGCCTACTAATAAGCACACATATACAATAATGACCAAATGAAAATGAAAGGACAGATGTAAAGGAAGAGTTCTCGAATAACTTACAACAATAAAGTAAACATGTGTATTGTGACCGGAGATCTTAACGGAGAAGTTGGTAAACATACTGGAAACAAATGGAAACGTGGTTATCGACATTTTTCAGGATCGACAGATGTACAAATTTACCAAAGAGATGAAGAAAGTAGAACACACCAACTTGACCAATATTAGAAGCAATAGATTAATTACAGTAAGATGATTGATTGAACATATCAAGATGAAATAGGAAAAGAAATAAAACTGCATCGGCATAAAGAAATAACTGAAGATCCGGAGAGAACGTGAAGAAATAATAATAAGAGCCAGATACTAAAGTAAGTAGAGATCTGCGTAATAATGATGAAAATGATTGAAAATTACACCTCAAACATTGAGGAAACTCACGAGAAACAGCAGAAGCCGCAAGATAGAATAGATTGTATTTTTCACCGATTTTGGACGTAGTGCTGATTTATTAAAAATAGCTGACCCGACAGTCGTTGTCCTGTGATGAATACCATCAAAATTTTCGAGTTTTTCCACGGATTTTTCACAAATTTTCTTTCATACAAACCTTGTCCTGACAATGACGAACGATTTTTTTTTGTTGACGAACACAACAAAAAAAATCATCCAAATCAGTCGAGCCGTTCTCAAGTGATGCTCCGTCATACATGTGGCAATTGACTTTTATTTATATAAAGATAGATATGAAACGACGCAAAATTATGTAAATTTGGTGTATGCAATTCAATTATTGAAATAACTGTATTGGTATTTTTCATTATTTTCCAGCAAGATATCATTGATTCTAATGGGTTTTTATACAAGCAATTTAAAAAAAGCGCAGAGCGTATTTGATTCATTTAAATAATAATTTGATTCACGTGACTATTAAATGAATTTACAAAAACAAAATTAGACATAACTGTATTTTCTGTTCCAAGAAAGACTCTTCCAATAACTATTGACGATTGACGACAGGTTGTAACACTTAATTACATTTTAAATAATCAACTTGGAAACATCAATTCCATTAATCTTGGAGTTTTAGTTTTTCGTAATTCGATTTTGCATATTGTAGATTTATCAAATCATTCTTTTTTTGCAACAACTAAGAATTGAAAAACTAAATTAAATGAAATTTACAAAAAATCCATGAAATAGGAATTACAGGAAATAATTTTTAAATTTTTAATTAATTTTGAATCGAGACAAACAAAATTTGGTAAAAATTTTCAGAAATTTTATTATATTGTCCTTACTAGCAGGCTTCTAATGGAAATATGGAGTAAAATATTACATGTATGATATTGAATTTCCTATCTTTGATCTTGAAATATATATTATGGGAATAAATCTATTCCAAAAATACAATAAGCGATGCAGTTCTAAACGAATTCGATTTAAAAGGATTTGAGGAAATGCGTTATTTAAATGTCCACATATTAGTAACTATATTTATAGAAATACTACACAAATTATAAGTATTATTTAAAATTATTGCGTAATGTATCCAGCTACATTCCATATAGTTATAAAGCAAACACAAGTGCAACTATTAAATGAGTAAAATATACTCCACGAGGTATTTCAAGTGTACATATTTCGCAGAAGCGAGTACAAGTTATAAGTTGCTAAGTGAACGGGAAACTGCACTTATTAAATGTTATAACAATTGCATTAAAGAATCAACTTACCATTTAATACGTATGCAAACACAATATTAACGTATTTATGTGAAACATCCAAAAATAGTCACTTTCACTTAAACTTAAGGAAATACGAATACTCGATCAGGCGACTAACCCGAAATCAACACAAATATTTAAGTTTGTTGTTTATATTTTTGTGGCAGTTGTCCTAAAAACAAGCGCAACCTCCAATAAGAAACTCTCCAACATCAGAAATAAAGTTTACTGTAGTATAAAGTTAGTTTAGTGGCGGCACACTGCTCAAGTTCACTGCTCCCGTTCAATACTCGCCGCGATCTCGGCAAAGACTGATGCTAAATAAGCACATGCCGACACCGCACCAAACCGCGAAAAAACAGCGCTCGTTGTGGCTGAAGACGCAACTAAACTACTGTTGTTTGAAATTTAATAATGTAACCGATCCACATACGCTAAATTGAAAGGCATTTCAACTTTGAAATATTTTGAAGCGGAAAAAATTCATACAAAAATAATTAGCGATTTTCAAGTACCGACGCCAATTAGAATTTATGAAGAATTTTTCAATAACTTTTCACACGAACTCGTCGAAGAAGAGCATTTGATTGCATTTAAGTAATTTATTTTTCCAATTTCATGATCAGTAATTATTTCAGCTTATTTTCAAATATGCAAACATTTGACTCTACAAATTAGTAAATATTTGCCAAATAGTGTAACTTGTATGTATGGCCCTTAATTTTTACTGAATATTCATTCAAATTACAGCTTTATTGCGCAAATAAAATGTAAGCAGAGAAAAGGATTCATAAAAACGTAGCGTAAGGTGTCACATATTTTATAATACAAAATAACGCACAAATTTGTACTGCTCTCTTTTTAAAAGGAAATAGAACTAAGAAATAGAATAAAAAATATAACAATTCTGAATCCTTTGAATGTAACTTCTGTGCACTGCAGAAAAGGACCGTTAACTGACAATATTCAATTGAAAACGGTTCTTAAATTATTTTTTGTTATTCTAAAAAAATCCACGAGAGAATCAGTAAGCATCGTGAAAAGTTAGATACCTACGCCAATCCTCTTCTCCAACAAGTATCACAAGAACTTGTAGGAGAATAGGAGACGAATATGAGATTGGAAAGCGATCTTTTCAATGCAGCAGCCTCATCAGAAGGGAACTAAAAAACTGTTTTCCAATACAACAAATTAGATTATTAATTTCTGATAGCTGTTCAATAAACTAATTCATAAAAAATGTATAGTTCATTTCCTCGTGTGTTTCAACGTCATTCATCCTCAAGGGATATTAAAGTCACTGTAATAATATATATTGATATTGAGATTGTAATAAATAAAGGAAGTTGATTTTCAACGCGACGTATATTGAAATAGACGCAGGACCGTACAGAAAATATTAATTATCTGTTTAATCTGTATGCACCGTCGAAGACTACAACTTTTACCAGGCCCGCCGGTCCCTAGATAACTTATAACATCAAATTGGTACCGAATGCCTATACAAAAAAAATGTCATTTTTCGAAAATTTAAAATGAAGATAGGACCGCTATTTTGAGTTTAGGTTAAAGTCAGCTATCACCTGTTGAAATAGTGGACACATTTCAGAATAACTCTGTATACATTTTATATATTTTGTTACAGCTGCATATAATTACTATTGTGTGGGATAAATGATTAATGAGACAAAACGACTATAAGATGATGAAATGAAAAGAAAAGAATATACATAATAGACTAAAGAAAAAGAAAAGCACGAATAAAAAAATGCGAATACGCAGATGCCAAAAAAACGCATTTTTTGAACTCTTCCCCTATCCAATATCTGTTCTCCTTTTTTTTTTATTTTTACATCTAAATCTTACGATCGTAATTTATTCCTGCCCTTCCATTTCTTCTAAATACCTCGATTTTCTCCCAGGTACACATATACTTTACACATTTTATTTTTCGTGACGTAGTGTGTTTTATTAAACCTGTTTTGTGTATCCACTTGTCTTTGTTCTAATTCGCTAACTGCATTCATTTCATCACTTGCCCTTCTCTCCAGCTCCGCTAGGTCAACCTGCGGGCCTGTCAACCTCCCGACTTGACATTTCCTGTTTCTTCTCTGCTTTCGTTTTTACCGCCTCCAAAGCCGTCTGATCATAACCATTTGGGTAAAAAAATCTTTATTTGGCATACTTTACACACAATTCAACATAAACTACAATTTACATTTCCTTCCCCGCATCCTCCAACGTCTTCTTCGGCCTTTTTAAAATTTCAGTGCCTTCCCTTGCTTGTCAAAAACACTTAATCCAGCTCACTCCCAACTCCAGATCCGGTCGGTTGCAGTTCCTCCACCAATGCACCCAGTCATCATCATCTAATTAGAACCTGCATTTTCTAAAATCGTCCCACATCCAGTATTTATTTTCCTTCTCCTCATTCCCACACCTGAACCTCGCTAAAATCTTTTCATCTGATCTCCCCCCCCAATACTCCGAAACCCTCCCGTACGTGCAGATATCTTTATATTTTTTGTTATACCCCCTTTCATACATATCCACCCTCTCTTTCTCCCATCTCGACAGCTTCTCTTTCCTCAATCCCCTCTTAACCATCTCCATCAATACCAACTTTATTCAGTTCCCTCTTGTTCTCTCCCTCACTTTCGTTTAATATTTTGTTACCCTCCTACTCGTTTCCATCACCATCCTTTCTTGCCACGTTTCGCTCAGTACAACATATTCTGGCGTCGACCTTTCCAGCGTCAGTTCACTCTTTAGCCCTCTTTGTTGAGCTCTTTTCACCATCCTATAAGCCTTCACTCATACTTCCTCCCCATACAATAGGATACTCATACCATTTGGGTACTTTTAACATTATATTATATCGAACATAGCTTCTTAATTCACCACCATTTTTAGTCAATCAAAGCTCTGTAACTTTTATCGGTTTTACAGGAAAATATACGTTAAATAAAATAAAAATATTAAAAACATTTTATTTAATTGTCGATATTGTTTTCTGTAATTAAATTAAGCCAAGGTAAATTTGGACCTTTTCCAAAAATGAAGGACAATGAAAATTGGGAAAACTTCTATTTTACATTGAACTTTTTTAATTTTCATAGTTAAATTGTAATACACTAATATATCCTGAGATACTATCAACATTAACTGCTGACAGTATTGACTAGGTTAGGTCATGGGCAGAATTATTTTTTCAGTATGTGTGAGTATATTCTATCCATGTTGCTGATAACTACTATCCAGTTTATAGGGTTAGATGTCTTTTTTAGTACAGGACTTATGTTTTCTATTTACCTTCCTTCATAATAAATAACTTCGCTGGAACTTACTTTAAAAGTTTTGGATAAATAGCACCAGGTTTTTAAGGTCTTCATTCTTCGTGTTTGTTTGACTACCCCATAGTTTTTCTTTATGAAATTGTGGTACTTTTTCTACTAAAAGGTCACTGAAGAATTGTATCCATTTTTAATTAGTTACACTGTGGGATGTGGGAGGAGACGAAAAAGGTAAAATGAAAAAACTGCTGAAATAGAAGAGGGCAGCACACCAAAAACATAATATGTATTAAGATGCCAAAACACAGGTTTTTTTTTAGAAAATAATGTATTAAGCATAAAGAAGAAGAAATTACAGTTCGAAAATGGCGAGGGAAGAAAAAAATCATATTAAAACGCTGCGTGTGTTGAAAATAACGCCCATAAGTATCTCTTCCTGTAAATCTTGTCGATTTAATTAAAATAATTGTTACTAAAATAATTATTAAATAAAATTAATAATTATTAAAATATTTTACAGTGTAATAATAATCATTGATAGTAAAATTTATATTTATAACAATAATACTGTAAATCGCTTCAACAATTTCTAATGCAAGTTAACTATTATGATGAAGTTTATACAATTTTACATCTGCTTATTGTGGCGATAAATAATAATTTTTCTCAAATGCTGAGTATTGTAGCTGATTTATTGTTATTGACATTCCTCTTTCATAGAAAGCTACCTGCTTTTAACTTCTAACAAAATATCTAATCCTTCTGCATTTTCGGAATTGCTAATAATTAGTTAGTAATAATATTTTGCTTCCAATACTACTATGATCAGAATTTCTTGTAGGTTTTAGACATGGTTTCAAGGATGATGATTTGGTGTGATAACAATTCTTTAATCTTAAATCCTTTTAAAACAAAAATTGTACATTTTAAAACAAAGGAAATAAATGAGTCACTTTATTTAAAACTTGGCAATAAATCTATACCTCAGTATCAGCACACACAATTTTTGGGCATTACATTGGATGCATTTTTGAGATGGGAGGAATATGTAACTATTTCTCACAAGCATTTCTACGTGGTTTAACAATCAGAGTTGATAAAAATAAAAAGCTAAATTTTTTAGAATTTTCCGGAAAAATATTTATGACAATTCTTTTTTTATAACTTTTTGAAATTTAAGTTATAACTTAATCAGTCACTTACGTTCCAACGCCGCAGTACAATTGTTGGATATGAGTAATTTTGAGCGAAACAAATCGAAACAATTTGTTAACATCAAGCCCACACACGCTCACTTTAATTTTGTCCCATCAAACTAATTCATGCTGCGAAAATGGGTGATCAGCCTTACTCATTTAAATTAATTTAGGTTTTTCTGTAATTAACATTTTTTTATGAAAATTAAACCAAGAAACATTTTCAATTTAAAACAAATTAAAGTAAATGTTTAAGATTCAGCCTACTGCGAATTTGAGTCAATATTGTCCTATTGGCACTTTATTGGTCATCGTTTTCATGTTGTTTTATTATTGGGAAAGTTAGAAACTGCTAGACAAAAGAATACAAATAGACCAAGAATAGCAAAATAATTCTGCTTCAGAATTGGAAATGAAGAAATTTTCAACAAAGTGGGAAGGAAATTGAGGTATAGCTTATTTCAAGTGAAAATTCTGATGCGTCATCAACTGATCTGCGCGAAAAGTGGGAGAAAGTTCATTGGCGTAGTTATGTTAGAATTATTTACTTGTCAAATAATACCTCTATGTAAGTGTACTATAAAAGTCAATGTCTATAAGAAACTAATTACTATCTAAAGATAAACTACAAAATATAAAACTAAAATGTGACGAGTGATGCCAACTAAAAACGAAAAATACGAAAATTCGTTTCTGCGCATTGATGACGCCATCAGAGTTCTCGAATGAAATGACATATAGCAAACGAATCTGGGGTGATAAACGAGTGAAATAATATGAAATGTCAAATGAAGGAAGTCTGTATGAAACCAGTGAAAAGTAAGTAATTTGATAAAATTATTACTGAATAAAAAAGTAGGAAATCTAAACATAAAAGTAAGAATATCATGAATGATATGGAAATATGGCGATTGAATATATAGGATTATTCTGAAATAGGTCCCACCATTAATATATACAGGTGATAGTTGACCTTAACCCAAATCCGCAAAAACGACGGCCCTATCTTCATTTTAAATTTTCGAAAAATGTATTTTTTTCTGTATGGGCGTTCGGTTCTAAGTAAGAAACCCATCATTTATAATAATTTTCAAAATTAGAAACAGTATTTTTTATAAATTTCACGTCTTGAATTTTGCTAAAAAAGGATGTATTACAATATAAATAATTGCTTCACATGCTTATTTTATTCGTATGGTCATTAAAAATGTTGAAATTATCCTTGTTTTATGATTGCCGTTTGTAGCTAAACAGTAATTTGTTGTTAGCGAAAATTGTAATTGAAAATTTAAAAATTGTTTGTGAATTTGGGTTTTGAGAGCTGACTTGTTTAATATGTAACCTATTAAAATTGCTCAAACTAATCCCAAGCGTATTTTGTGTAATTGGTTTTAAACTTAGCAGCTTGAAATATGGTTTTAAACTTAATTAAATTTTGAAATTTAAACATACTTCAACTGTTTTGTTCAAGCTTTACGCCTTCGTCGCTACAGTAGTGCTATGAGAAAGCATCGTCTTCCAAATAATAAAATGTGCTAAAAATAGAAATGCTATTATTAATTTTTGTTTTGAATAATTCATTATCAGGTAAGAGTTTTGACTAATAATGTTAATTACCACCCGCGTAAATGATACAAATTGCGAGTTTTACATATCAGGCCAAGGTTACAACAAACAAAAACAATTATATAACTCGATTTCAAATGCTAACTGATTAACATTTGTACAAAAAGTCAGTCATTGTAAAAATGTATTCTTATTGTAATCATAATAATCTGCATTAAACCGTGCGATAAAGATCAAATAAATTACATCACGTATTAAATCACTATTTAGGTTGTCACTTTTAAAATATATTTCCAATCATGTAGAACTCTCTCCTTCGTTCGCAATAAGTTATTTGTAAAAAAGCGATTGGCATAGTTATTCGAGAAATTGCACTGTCAAAAATTTAATTATTGATTACAAATGAATATTGCTTCTATTTCGGACGAACATGGCCCAAAGTTATTGTTAATGTGAAATTTAATTAATCGCATTTATTGTTGTCAGTGTTTATTGAGAAAAAAATTAATCAGAGCTTCGAAAAGATTGAATTTTCATTAATATTTATCATCAAATTTATTAGTAATTCTGTCCGACAATGTTTAAAATATGACCCATTTAAATTGCTAAAATAAATGATGTATTTAATCGTATACAGGATATGTCACGACGAGATTTCGTAAGAATTGAGAAAACCAATAAGAGTTTAGTTTTGAAAATTTGAAAATATTAGATCCGCGATACGCTCTTTCGATTTAAAATAGTTTCGAATTTTGGCTTCTTCTGGTTACACCGGAAATGGATATCTACTTCTTTATTTTAAATGGAATACCCCATTTTTTATGATTGATTAGTATTCCCGAGGTACTTTTAGGGCTAGTTTATCTGATAGACTTTTCGCTTCTAAAATTAGCCCTTCGCGAAATATTTTAATTTTTTGAAAAAAATTGACAGCTGCAGGCTATTACTCATAACTGTCCCAGAAAATGAATACATGCGTAGATTTAAAATTTTAGGTAATTATTTTGGAATATATACTGCATCAAATGCGGTATTAAAAACTTCACCAAATAATACAGGCTGTTCAGAAAACAATGTCAAACTTTTCAATCAGAAAATATCAATATCTTGTTATTTTTAAACAGCAACCTACATTTTTTTCAGTTTCACTGCATTGCTCGTTCGAAATTAGGGGCAGTATATATTGACTTACCTATAACTAAACGTCTTAGTTTCTGAGTTATTTTGGAAAATGTATTAATTCCCTTAAAATTTCATTTCGCATAATCGATTAGGCTATGGAAATTCATGTAAATAAATAAAACCAAAACAAGTAATTGTTTAATAATGACCTAAAACATTCAAATGAAAACAAAACAATATCAACAAAAAATAGATGGATGCACTAGTACATAATACTAGAGCCGTTGGACAAGTATTGAATGAAATATTTTATGATCGGTGGATCGGAAATAAAGGACCTTATAGGTTTCCACCGCGTTTCCAGAGTGCGAGGCGCGTTCAATAATCTAGACGGAACATGGTTCGGCGTGCCACACATACGAACATTTTAAAGAAAATAGGAAAGTGTTTAGACAGAAGTGTTTGAAAATTTAATTTAAGATTATTAAAAACTATTATTAAGACTATTTCATGTTGATATTGTTTTGTTTTCATTAAAATGTTTTAGGTCATTATTAAACAATTACTTGTTTTGTTTTCATTTATTTACATGAATTTCCATAGCCTACTCTATTATGCAAAATAAAATTTTAAGGGAATTAATACATTTTCCAAAATAACTCTAGACGTTTAGTTATAGGGAAGTAAATACATACTGCCCCTAATTTCGAGCGAGCAATGTAATAATGAAACTGAAAAAATATAGGTTGCTATTTAAAAATAACAAGATATTGATATTTTCTGGATGAAAAGTTTGACATTGTTTTCTGAACACCTGTATTTTCGTGAAGTTTATAATACCACATTTGATGCAGTATACTTTCCAAAATAATTAACTAAAATTTTAAATCTGTGCATACATTCATTTTTTGGGAATGTTGTTATGAGTAATAGCCTGCAGCTGTTAATTTTTTTCAAAAATTAAAATATTTCGTGAAGGGTTAATTTTAGAGAGGAAGTTTATTAGACAAACTCGCTTTAAAATTACCACGGGAATACGAATCAATCATAAAAAATGCGGTCTTCCATTTAAAATAAAGAAGTTGATATCCATTTCCGGTATAACCGGAAGAAGAAAAAATTCGAAACTATTTTAAATCGAAAGAGCGTATCGCGAAACTAATATTTGCAAATTTTCAAAACTTAACTCTGATTAGTTTTCTATATTCTTCTAACGAAAACTCGTCGTGACATACCCTGTATAAATGTTTTGAATCTTATTAGTCGTTCGTTGGCAAAAGCATTAGAGTACAATTGAGCATAATTTAAACTACCAGGAAGCGAACATGTGTAATAGATGATATGAAAATTATTTAGTGTTAATCTTATAACAGAAAGATACTAATTGAAGTTGCAAAAGGGCAATTGTAAGAGATTTAAATGCCGAAAACTGAGAAAAAGAAATGAATATATGAGACCACAAGATAACTTATCATCTTTGAGTAATACGCCAAATGTATCATATTTATATTATGACTGAAGTGGCAGAAGACTACTTGTGTTCAAAGTAAAATTAAAGTACCGAATGAGGTAATAGTTTTTTAAGAATTTTAAGAAGTTAATTATTTGAGAATTCGGGAATATTAATGAATTTGAATAGTATTGTTACTCGATATGAATGTATAATATTATGGATTGTAAATATAAATAAATAAAATAAATCTTCAGAATCTCGAGAATAATGACATCGTACACTTTCTAGCTCCGAATAGTGTGTTCAAAATAAAAGAGTCTGGTGCTAAAACCATTACATTTTACTGTACGCAAGAAAATCTTAGAAGACGATCTTTCAGTTTACGTATCGGGGATAAATGTCTTCTTAGCGCCTCATGTAATAATTTAATAATAATACTATAATTATTATTATTTAATGATAATATTATAATTATTATTATTTAATAATAATATTTACTACACTAATATCAATCACTTACATAATGTTAGCATAGCATATTATTTCAAACGCTGTGATAGGAAGAACTGTATTTTTATAAGAAATCTAAAAGTTAATGTTTTTACATGTTTTATATTTTATATAGACCAACTAGTATTTAGTTTGTATTAAATTAAAATTGTATATGACTGTATGTGCAGGGCTGAAGAAGTATGTGGGGTGACAAAATATGCCGAAATGTCTGAAGATGAGCTTAAAGAGTCAATTAGCAAGTTAAAGAATGGGAAAGCAGCAGGTTTTGACAATATAAAAGTTGAATTAATAAAATGTATAAAGAGGGAAGCTATGGGCTTATTCTAGAAAATAATAAATATTGTCTGGAAAAGAGGATGCATACCGAGGGTATGCTTTAACTTGGACTTTAGACATTATCTTGCCTATACTTAAAAAGGACGACGCGAAAAACGCAGTAACTACAGAAGAATTTCCTTATTGCCAGTAGCTATAAAAATCTATGAAATAATTCTGGAAAGGAAGCTAGGAGCAATTATGGAACATATCCTGAATGATAATAGTGCGGTTTTAGACATGACAGAGGGGCCACGGACCTAATATTTTCGGTGAGACAGTTAATAGAACAGTCACTGCATTATAACAATCGCTTGTGCATGTGTTTTGTCGACTTAGAAAAGGTCTTCGACACTGCTCCTAGAGACAAAATCTGGGAGAAAGTAGAAATGCTGATGTTATTTGGGTAATTAGTAGTGTATATAAATCCACAAGCAATAAAATCAGGACACAGACAATGTGCAATCGGAAGAATTTATAACAAAAATTGGTATTAGGCAGGGTAGCGTTCTAAGCCCGTTGTCGTTTATATTAGGGCTGGCCAACAAGTCGAACCGATTTTTGGTCGATCTCAGCATTCACTGGCTGTGGATGGGCAGGAGTATACTATACCAAAATTTTAAAAATTGTACTCTTTTGAATTTAAATTATAGAGCGAACCCAACCCAACCCAACTCATATATCTTGAGTAGGTGATAGCGACTCATTTAAAAAAAAATAGTCGATCATATACAGGGTGTAAAAATTCGCGTGCAAGCTTCAAGTGGCGTTGTTCCTCGAACAAAAATAAGATAAAAATCTTAATACAAAAAAACCTATAAACGCTTCTTGAACATGCACGAAGTCTTCAAAGTTCAAAATTGGTAACAGTAAAGAGAGTTGATTTTTCTAAATCAAGTTACTTGATGCACACATTAAATGATAATAAACAGTAATTTTTATTATCACTGATCGTTTAAAGTAAAAAGAAACTAATAATGTTCATAATTTTAAGTCACTTAATCTTTCTAAACCTTTATACTTGCTCAAAAAAGTGCCTTTGGCAACATCGCAAATTAATAGTGATAGATTTTAGAATGCTTTGATGTAACGACAGATAATAAATTCGTTATCTGTCATCTTCATGCGTTAGTGGTATTATTAATTATTAATAAGTATGGAGTTTACGTTTACGGAATATGCCAATATGCAAATGGTTTTTGGAGTTTGCGAGGGAAAGGCTAATGCTTGTACTGCTAAGTATTCCAGAAGATTTCCTAATCGTCGTCAACCTTCGAGACACGTGTTTACGAGCTTAAATAGAACATTAAGGGATTTGTAATGCCAATAAGACGGGCTACAGGGCGATCATGAACTCAGCGCGCAGCTAATCAAGAGCAAGCAATTCTAAATGCTGTCGCTGGTTCTGTTACAGGTTCTGTAAAGTACAGTCTTTGTTACCTGGGGATTATTGGCAAAGAATATTTTTTGCAATTATTTTGGTTATTGACTAGATGCTTCATGCGTATAGAAAAAAATATTGTTCACTAGAGATGGAGTATTTAATAACCACAATTTACACAATACATTCTCGATAACAAGACCTTTAAGCAAGCTGATAATTTTAAATATCTGGGTTCCATTATCAATTCAAGAATGGAAGTGGGTCCTGAAATAAACTGTAGGGTAACAAGCTCAGCTAAGATCTATCATGCAATAAACAAAGTTTTTATACGGAAGAAGGACGTCAGTAAGGATACTAAAATACGAATTATTAATAGTGTTTGCGCACCAGTGCTAATATACGGGTGTGAAACTTGGGCTCTAAATGAGAGGAGCAGAAGATACAAGCGAGCGAAATGCGGTATCTTAGAGCGGCGAAGGGTATCTCTAGGAAGGATAGAATTAGAAACAGTTTAGTGCGGAAGTGGTGTGATGTCGAACATGTGATTAATAAAGTTCAAAAAGGACAGCTAGCGTGGTTCGGCCATATAGTGCGTCTGAATGATCACAGAATAGTTAAACAAATAGCTCTACTCGTAATACCGCTACACCATAACGTAGAAGACGACTGATTAAGAAAAAATAATAAATTTTGTTCCAAAATTTATTAGGTGGTATAATAATTTTTTACATATTTTTGTTTCAACATGTTAACACACATACTGCCCTACTAAGCCCAGAAGCGGTAACTGACCTGGCGATTGTTTTCAAATAATTGATGTTTTAAGTTTTTGATCCCTATCTAAAACTGTAGTCGCCGCTAAAAATAACTGATGTTTTAAATAGTTTAATCTTGAGATACCGCTGTAAATCTTGGTAATATACGCATTCTATGCTGTAGCTTCACTTAACGACTGTACCTTAAAGGTACGAACGCACTGAGCGGAACTGCACTGCAGCGAAGCGACGCGGCACGACGCGACCAAGTATTGTTTATATGAAATCGTATGAGACAGAATGCACTTCGCGGCAGCGAAACTGCGCGGCACGGCAAAACTGTCTCGTACGATTTCATATAAAAAATATTTGGACGCGTCGTGCCGCGCAGTGCAGCTCCGCTCAGTGCGTTCGTACCTTTATTTCCGGAAAAATGTAGTTACCGCTTCTGGGCTTAGTAGGGCAGCATACATTTTATGTATAAATAAATACAGTGTGTTCATTTAGATTAGAACTTCAAAAAGTCAAGCAATCCAACTTGAATATTTACAATGATAAAGTTGATAACACTGACGCGTAATTACTTATTAGTCAGCCGTATTCTGTTACTTTGATAGTAAGTTGTTAATAAAACAGTATTGCTATCACTCTACAAAGAGCTTTTTGATAGATCAAAAAACACATATTGCCATGGTGATAATAACGTGTGT
>JAFFZR010027770.1:4226-19224 GCA_018397195.1 Lethrus apterus | reverse complement strand
ATCCCAAAGGAAGTAAAAGTTGAAATACACCGAAAAGTAGTGATCCCTATGATAACGTACGCCTCAGAGACATGGACAATAACAGAAAAACACAAACATAAACTGGAAGCTATTGAAATGAGATTTTTAAGAAGAATAGAGAATAAAACCAGATTTGATAGAATAAGAAACAGAACACACAGAGAAAATTTAAAAATTAAATCAATAAATGACAACATAGACGAAGGTATATTACGATGGTTTGGGCACGTAAAGCGAATGGATAGCACAAGATTAACAAGAAAGGTATTCGAAGCACGAAGCACCAGAAAGAAAAGAAAAAGAGGCAGACCGAGGAAAAAATGGCAGGAAGGAGTGAAACAAGCTTTAGAAAGAAGAGGAAAGAAATGGGTAGACATAGGAAATACAATAGGGACCGAAAGGAATGGAAGAAAATTTGGAAGACCCCAGCGGGAGACAACTCAACCCCACCCACAGCCTTACACCCGGGAGGGTAGATAGGCATCTACTGATTAAGAAGAAGAAGACTATTTTTTATTTTTGTTAACAAAAATCAAATAATTTTGTAAATAAAAAATTTTGTCTATTTAATAAAAGACAAAAGATCGTCGGCAAAATAATAATAATTTCAATAAAGTTTTTATAATTATGTAATTTCAATAAATTCTCATCGATTTTGCAATTATTAGGAAACATTATTTGTTGATTAAATTTGTGAATTAAATGCCACCGAACAAATAATATTGAGATACCCAATCAATTCAAGTGAATATTAATTATTTCTGGAAGAAGCGATTTTTCCACTCGGAAACTGCCAGTGCGTCAAAGCGTAAGTGCGTGACGATACATCAAAGACCGTCCACAATCACGTGTTTTACTTTGTCGCTAGTTTCAAAGACATACGGAAATCTTTTAATTAAAACGAGTGAAAAATACAAAAACAATCTTGCGATGGAAGGAAAATTCGCCGGCTCGAGAAAAACGAGTCCGACTATCCACCTCTCCGTTTCCATTCACGTGCTCGTGCAGTTGATTGACTTGCGCGAGGCGTCGTACCACGTTACCACCCTTATAAAAGCTAGCGTACACACTAACGAGCCAGTATACGTTCATAATTCGCGACGTTTAAACATTTAATATGTCAGTAACCGATAACATGATGTTAATGAATTTAACTACCGATAATAGAAGTGTATCGCCGATGACGCCTTCACCTTCGAGAGATATACGCGGTATTCGACTTTTTCGAGCAATCAGTAGAAAATTGGCGAGGAGGTCTAAAGAAGATATAGCGGAAGACGACAGTAGATCATCCAGTACGGATTCGTGTTCGTCCACTTCAGTTGGAAGATCATCCAGATCAAGAAAAATTGAAAATAGCAGTTCTTCGGCCGAATCAGGTTTTCGATCAGTTTCGCCGAATCACATCTCCAGCAGTTCCAGCGATGCTGGCAGCGATGTACAAAGCAGAAACCGCCACCATCATTCGACTTCGGCCGATAGCATCAGGAAAGTGTTTCAAAGTTTGACCATAAGCACACGATCACAAAGCTGTACCAATACGAAAGATAAACGGAAAAATACGAAAAAGATGCCAAAGAAGATCTTACGAGCTCCAGTTACCTACACCTACGTTAAAGGACTATCAGGATTACCTACGCAAAGGATACCGAAAACCATTCCAAAAGTGTACATGAACAATCCCTGCGGTTGCAGTATGCAGTATATGGCTGGACTCAATCGATAGATCCTAGTTGGATCCACTACAATAAACGAAGACTGCGTCTAGGTGAAATCATCTACTTATGAAAAAACCAAAATTGTATATAAATCAATGTTCTTTTTATACACACACTTATAATGATATCAGGGGACACAAACACGACGATGATGACGAAATCATGTTAATCGATTAAAATTTAAAAAAACAGTACAAAAAACGTAAACTGTCTTTTACTTGTAAATCTTGTACAACTTTGTGTAAATATTTTATTCTCGAAATTTATGAAATGAAAACGCACTGTTATTATTAATATTCACTACTTAACCTGTTATACATACATACCACCCCTTCGTTAGTGCCTTTTTTAGTGATTGTCCCTTGTATTATTGATAATAAAATATTGAAATTAACGCACGAATTTTCCTTAACCTTATGTAACTCCTATCAAATACGCTCGAAGAATATTTTGTAATTGAAATTGATTAAAAGAAATATAAATTCAATT
This sequence comes from Lethrus apterus, assembly GCA_018397195.1. Taxonomy (NCBI): domain Eukaryota; kingdom Metazoa; phylum Arthropoda; class Insecta; order Coleoptera; family Geotrupidae; genus Lethrus; species Lethrus apterus. The sequence goes on along the minus strand of JAFFZR010027770.1, from coordinate 16,996 downwards.
AAAAAATATATATATGGAATGAGTATTATTGGAGGAAATCCAAAGAATACATATGAAATCGGGAGGATATTCCAAATATCCCCAATGTCAAGTCATATAAAAAAATTTTGAATTATGGGACGGACAAGAAAAAATTCTAATTATGGAAAAAATAAACATGAGCTTTTGAAGTTCGTGCTTGTTTCAGTTTCAACTTCATTACAGGTCTTCAGCCTTATTATAATAAATAACATTTTTTAATATAATATCATCGTATGAAATTCCAGTTAGTGATGATTCAAACATAATATTTCTGAGGTGTATAATACAAATTCAAAAAGGACTCTTAACAATAAAAAAATCGCGTAATTAAATCTCGCAATGAAAGCAATTACAGCTTGAGTGTTGTAAATATAATTTCTTTATTATCAGGTATGAAATATCCTTTATAAAATTTATGAAAGAAATTATGTATTGATGACAAATTATTAATAATAAAATTGTTAGCTATAGTACAAGGACTACTTTGATTCGTATCAAATTTTATGCGTCAGTCGTAAGATAAATATGTGACATAAATTCATTATTTCTTGGCCCAGACTTTAGTTAGTTTATATATATATTTTGATGTATTTCTTTAATTATAGATTCAAATTTGTATTTGACTTATTTTTCGTTTCAAAAATTTTGAATTTATTTTTTTTTTTTTATAGTATTTTTAGTATAAACTGTCAAACTGCATGTTATAATTTTTCAAATTTCTAATTCAAATATGATTATTTTGCATTATTTGTTGAAGAAAGCATTTTAAGCGAAGACATCGAAAATGTTGGAAAATTTAAATTTACGACTCTTCGACTTTCTTTCTTTTTTATTTTTCCTGCACAGAAATCAGAATTAGAAATCATTGAAATTTTGAAAATCAAAGCCACAATTCACAATTGTTTGTTTGTATTTTTTAGAAAACACAAAATTTTTCAATTAATTATTAACTTGTTTTAGAATCAGTTTAAGGTATAATGCAGGCTGTTTCACTGGCAGAGAATAATAACTCGTAAACAGTGACAGATAGAAAAAAAAGCTTCTATAAATAGTTGTAGGACTATGATTGGTCTATCGTATGTATACAAGGTGTTTCGTAACTGTAGTATAGACTCAATTTTTTTTTAATACAATACCCCAAATTTTATTGGATATTTGGTACCATTAATATATGAACAAAAAGGTATCATACTTTAGCCCTAAACTCGTTACCAGATATTTTCGATTTTCTAAAAATTATGTCACTTACATTGTTTAAAAAAGCGGTTGTATTTTAATTACCTTTTAGAATAAGTGAACCAAATGTTGGAATATCTTAGTACAGACCTACTTACACCTTCAGATGTATTTACAGTTGTATTTTAATATATTGAGTGTTCGTTTCTAAAGCGCAAACTCAGTCAACTTGAATTGGGCGTATCTCCATATTTTTAAATAGAACATCCTGTATATGTTTAGATCATTCAGTTCCTAATAATAAGTGCTTTGATTTTTATTAAGCATTTCCTATATCTATCTCTTCTACTTTTCGAGCTATTAAGGTTTTTATTAATTTTTCATTATTCAGATCGTATTTAAATTCTTAGAATGTGACGCTTTTAAAAATGAAAGTCAAAAAATAGATATTTAATAAAAAAAAAACCTTTATTTTATATCCTCCCTATTTTACTAATATTAGAAATGAAAAAAAAATGAAATGTTGCTAAATGTAAATAAATCTTTTAGAAATAGACTACAGAAATGTGTTAGACAAAATGGAGGTTTTATCGAAAATCTCCTGTTTTTAGTTCGTTTAGTGTTATTTGTTATTGTTTGTTTATTACTTGTTTACTTATATTCGTTTATAGTTGGTTTATTTATATACTTTGTTTTTATTCCTAATATTGAATAGGTATCTATCCGTTTTCTGACCTTCATTTTTAAGGTCATCGCATGCTAAGAATTTAAATACGACCGGAATAAAAAAAAAACAATAATAACTTGAAAAGTAGAAGAGATAGACATAGTATGCGCTTAATAAAAATCAAAGCACTTATTAATAGGAATTGATTGATCTAAAAATATACAGAATGTTCTATTTAAAAAAAGGAGATATGGCCAATTCAAATTGAGTGATTTTGCGCTTTAGGAACGAACACCCAGTATATTAAAAAACAACTGCAAACACATCTGAAGGTGTAAGTAGATCTGTACTAAGATATTCCAAGATTTAGTTCACTTTATTCTAAGAGGTAATTAAAATACAACCGCTTTTTTAAACAATACAAGTGACATAATTTTCAGAAAATCAAAAATATAATAAGTTTAGGGCTAAAGTATGTTATATCTTTATTGTTCATATTTTGTTGGTACTTCCAAATGTTGGGTGTATAGTATTTAAAAAAACACAATTAAAGTCTATACCACAGTTACAAAACAGCCTGTATACATATCAATAATTTTAAATTATAGATCAATCATAATCCTACAACTATTTCTATGATTTTTTTTTTTTCTATGTGTCTCTGGTTACGAGTTATTGAGAAATTCTCTGCCAATGAAACATTTGTATAAATACAGGATGGGACATAATGCAGTCCCACATTTACGAGGTGAATTTAAAAAAAAACTGTATAATAATATGGAAAAAACTTCTTTTTCAAAGTACATGTAAAAAGGTTTTTTTTGCCTCGCGGATTTGGGACGCCCAGCTGATTTTTTAGGATCTACAGATCCTGTTGCCATTAAATTTTTGATCCATTTCAAAATCGTTTTCCGATCAGGAACACTTTCGTTCAAATTTAAACCGAAGCGCAATCACAGACTCGGCGTTTTTGAAAAAAGTTTCCACGACGAAGCCCCGTTCTTCATCCGACCACTGCATTATCGTTCACGCCATCTAGCGGGACCAATCGCCTCCCTCTACAAGTCTACATGATCAGGGGTCCATTCAGTGATTTTCTGAAATGTGGGACTTATGCCCCACCTGTATAATATTTTTCTTATTACAGTATAATCAAAATTTATCATGAGCTAACTGAAACACTTGTATGCAGAACTCAGTGTTAAGATACTTTTACCGAAAAATATAGAAATTTTTTCTTTCAATAAAATGAAGTATAAAGAAATGTTAAATCTGCCAGTATTTGCGGTGTGAAAGCAAATGTTTGCTTCTGAAATTTGTTTCAATAGAAAAAAACAATAAATATGCAATAAAACATTGGAAAACTGAAAACATTTTCATAGTTCCTTTTGTATTCATTTTTGTCGGGATGTCTTCATTCTTCACTCTGTTTCTTCTAAACGTTCGTGGTGTTTTTCGTCAATAATCGATTTCTATTGACAGAAATTATAGAAATCGACACCGAAATATATCGTCCTTAACAAGACCGGACATGAGAAGATGGCGGTGGAAGTGACAGGTTGAAGTAGGTAGAATTGGACAAGAGTGTTAAAGGAAATAACCAAAAGAAGCTGAGTTCAAGAACCGTATCAAATTGGGAAAGGGATATGTACAGGAGAGCAAGTTGGGCGGCTATATAGGAAATGGTAACAGGCAGGGGTCGGAAGATGGTGCACAAGGTGGTGCTGATGCGGTTGACAATCTCTGACCATCTTTTATTTATCGCTCCAAGATACTTTATCTCTCACTTCCATAAGCATTTCCGCCTCTGTATAGATTTTTGCATACTTCTTGCCTTTAAAAATTTGATTACCCCCCCCCTTTTTTCTTTGAAACATATTTTTATATAGATCTGTATTTGCATTTTCAGTTGTAATATGTTTTGTTTGTTCCAAGATTTGATCAAGTCTTTTTAAATAAATAAAGTGAACAATAAAGTGTTCCTCATGATGTTTATATTATCACTTATTCTTCTTCATTTTTTTTTCTCCTATTTGGCATACACAAATCCGAGAAAAAAAACTTTTTACATTTTGTTCTCACACTGTTGATTTGTCTCCTACAAAATGTCTTTTTTATATTTAAGCCTTCTTTATATTACATTTTGCCTTCTAACTTTTTGTTGCTTGGTGTATAATTAATTAAATAATAATACATTACATGTATAATTGTTTACCTTTTTCGTTGCTTTTGTAGATATCGTTTATGCTCGTCTCGTTTCCGCGGATTTTGGCGGATTTTTAACCGCAAAGTTTTTTATATGTCGAGTTGTTTATCGTACGATCTCTGTCTTTTTTTGGCAAAAATAACAAGAATAATAATTAGAAACAAAACAAAAAATTTGTTATTCGGAAATTAGAAAACCTTTACGAAGGAAGCGATTCTGATCCCACATAGGTTTTCTTTCATAAAAAATGCATAGTAAAAATTAGTAATTAAATTAAATGACTTAATCAGTAGGTCAGTAATCTCAAGGTCTAAGGTTCAAATCTCAGTTACGGACATTGGAATTTTATTTCAGAGATGAAGTTTACGACGTTTCTAACTTTCATTTGGCCTTCCGATCGATTATTCTGATTAAATTTTTGCACGTTTCTCTAATCCTGGCAACATATGCTCGAATAGGTTTGTAACAGTTGTAAGTCGGTCGTTGTCGCAAATACAAAAGACCACACTTTGTAGGTAATTAGATTCGACCTGTTGAGGTGGCAGAACAAAAGGGTAAAATTGGATTTTTTTAATTCCATCATTTTCCCTTACTTTCAACGTACTTTGAAAACCACTTCTTTTGTAAAATTAGATTTCTCATTTACATTTCTCGTGTTTTAAAATTTCTTGTTTTGCAGCTCATTAATTTTCTTGTCATTGTTGACAACTTTTTGTTTATATTAATAAAATGTCCTTAAAATATGTGGTTTCAATGTGTTCATTTGTAAAATGAAATTATGAAATTTGGTTTTTTACATTTTTATAACACAGTATTTTTTTTTAGAAAAATAAAAAGGCATTTAATAATTTGATAAAAATCATATTTGCAAATCACTTTTGAAGCGCAAAGATGGTCTTTAAAGCGTTTGGAGGACTTTGACGTCAAATTAATTGGATTTGTCGTGCCCCAGACGTTACATCATTAATGCACCGTCTTTGCACCGTCGATGCACATGTGCTTTCAGCTAAGAGTCAATTTTCTATTATCTCTAGACGACATGTCTGTCGTAGCGTATGCGTTTACCAGACAATCGATTTGGTCAGGTGTTTTAAGAAAAACACAAAAATGTCATAGATAATTGTGAAACTATGTTGTACAAGCATGGTCGACACGCGACAAAGGCAAATGAGAAGAAATTAAAAAGACGATTTGTTAAACAAATGAACAAATTATTAAAAATGGCGGAGGAAATAGACTAAAACTGTATATGTAGAAATCAAGAACAGTTGTGGATGTGGAGATGTTGGATTGGAGAGTAGAATCTGATCATCCGATGTTCATGAAACATGTTACAATGACGAAGGCACAAACGAGAAGACAGAGAGATGAAAACGTGTATTTATATCCAGTTACTATTTAATTTTTTTTAAATCCTCTTCCTTCTGTGACATAAAACTTCAACATTTCATCATAAAAACAGACTTTAGCTATTGGTCATATCTACAATTTGCATTATCACATCCACCTTCTTTCCATTTCGTTTAAGCATCTCGCTTCTCAAACATTACTTTCGAATTGTTCATTGTTTGTCTATTTGGTAAATTTCTTTTTTCCCCCATTTCTTCCCTGTTCTTTGTGTCTTACAATGTTTTCATTATAAATACTACTTTACATTGACCCGGTATTTTAAATAAAAATGCGGGGCCACTGAATTAAGACCTAAAAATTTAACAAGGGCACCCAAGTAAAGAATATAAACCCAACCCAACCCAACCCAAGTGAAGAAAACATACCCATCATCAACCCACGGCATTATAACGATATGAGTCATGGATTATAAATAAAACAACCCAACAAAAACTAGAAATATGAGGAATTGTCTGTATTAAGGATAAGAGGCAAAGATTGTGGTCGTTAGGCCATCTATAATAGACTCCCAGACAAGTTACGAAATTAATGGTAGAAGGTGGTACTGGTATAAAAAAAAGAAGCGGTTCTCCTAGAAGATAATAATTGTCGGCAGTGGAAGAGAATTTACGAAATTAGAGAGAAACAACAGCTGTTAAAGGGAGACGGAGGAATATTGTAAAAGCTATGGGCTAACAAAGAGACCAAAACCCAAATCCGCAAAAAACGGTGGTCATGTCATTTTTTTATAGGCATTGAGTTCTAAGTACGGTCCAGTGTATATAAATAAACAACGATTTGTTAATTTGTTGTCGCAAGGGCAACCTGTTGTGTAAATCAATTCCGGGCGATAATTTTCAGTACTCTTTTGACATTTTGTTATTACTTTGCATTTTCATTGCAAAAGGTTATGGTAAATAAAAATCGTAAGAACTAAGTTTCACCGGAAGTACGTCTTGCTTCTGATGAACTGCGAATTCCCACAGAATTTAAACAGATGATTTTAAAGTTTCCTATAATAAATTACTTGCCAATACCAAAAAGCAATTTAGTGATAATAACTTATGATAAATAATAACTTATGATAAATAATAACTTATGATAAATAATAACTTATGATAATAATTAATAAGGGTAAATGTGTATGAAGTATAATTAATAAGGAAACGTCTGGAAAATAATCACTAGTAATCAATAGTATGCTTTGTGATGGCAACAAGAACCTAATAGATGATCCGGAGGTTTTGTGTTTAAAACTTATTTCAGTAGTATTACGTCTTAGGTTGGCAATAATTTGCCCATGACTTTAATTTTTAAAGAAGCTCTAAAACTACGTTCTTATATCCTACCGATCCGGTTCCGTTTTCAATATTATCATTTGTGTATCCAGTTAAGTCGTCTGCAGGAATCGACGAGATATAATATTTTAAAATATGTCGCTTATTACATCTCTGAGCCTCTCTCAATTCTAGTTAATGAATCCTTTGCCAAAGGTGTATTTCCTGAAATATTAAAAATAAATAAGCTGGTACCAGTTTACAAAAAACGAGATAGGCAGCAAGTATAGGCCGATATCATTATCACAGTGTTTCGCTATTCGAGTAAGCGATCTCTCCGAGAATTACTTCCTACATGATGGAAAACAATTACTCCCAGTCAACTTGGATTCTTCAACTCTAAATCTACGAACGAAGCAATATTCTTACCATTAAACGGTATTTATAGACGTCACACACACATTCAACATCGTTAACCATGTTCTATTGTTAAAAAAGTTGCCACGTCTTGCAATAAGAGGCTTGAGTTTGAAATGAATTTCTTCGTATCTGTGTAATCGCACACAAATAGTGTCAATTAGGAATAACAACGATCAGTTTCGTTCTTCATCTATTGTTGTGGGCCAACGAATGCCGCAGGGCTCGTTCTTGGTGCCGCTTTTATTTGTATTTTTTATATATGACCTTCATTATCATTTTCCCAAAGGTGACTTGTTTCGGTTCGCTGACAATACCACCGTCATATCTGGAAATACACCAAATGCGATATCAGAGATAGAAAATACGTATCCCGAAAGTATGGCCGATTGGTGTGGTAATAATGGTCTAAATTAATGAGCTGAAGACTGCTTTTATTACATATGGTTGTTCGAGGTCTTCTTGTACATTCACATTCTATATGATTACCTACTGTGACTGACACACCAAATCTCAACTGCTACTTTCATCGTTAATATCATAATGTTTTCCATTCAAATTAAAACATAATCATTGCACTCCAATCTTAATTTTTTCTGAACCAGATCCAGATCTTTATTATTATTTGTCTCTTTGTCTCCATTTATGATTAGAAATTCAACAATGTAAAAGTTTGCAAAGATCTAACTAAAGCGATTTTATTATCCTTTGGAAAATATAGAACATGTTTTTAAGAGATATTATAACATAACTTTAATGGAGAGGACATAATGAAAAAAAAATTGAATTAAATATTTAGTTTTTATTATTTATGAATTGTATAAAATATAAATGAAAAAATGTATGCTGAAGTATTTCCAACAAAAGGTATCGTTTCCTAAAACGTGTACATCACAGGAATTTTTTGTTTTATTTACGATGATTTTATATTTTCGTCAAAAATTCTTATGATGACGTACGATATATAATTGCCAAATTTACAAAAGAAAAATAACGTGAACATAATACAAAAGTGACGTAACTTGCTTTACAAATGTATGAACAATTGAATATTGAATAATCGCAAGGCATGTGGCTTTATATTTTAAGAATAATATCCTCCGTCATGTATGTTTACATGAACGTTGAGTAATTCCGATTTGTGTGTTTGTGTTTATGGCACAATGGTCTTCCGTCGAACATTATCAACAATGCCATTGTTTAATACCATTTGCGTCTCCTGAAAATTATATTTATATCTTTTAATTCGCTCGACTTAATCGTAACGATTATACAATACATGTTCACTAATAATGTATATATAGGATTTGTTTTGTTTCTAAATGATTGAATAATGTTTTCCTATTTGTGTACTTTGTTTATCCTTTTCATATAATAGTTTATTAATAGAATAAAATATATTTACATAATTTTCTTGACTCAAAACATCTAAACAATCTAAAGTTGTATCAGCACATTAAGATTCTTCAAACACCTTTTATAAAATATCAAGTACCAGGATTGCTGCACGAGCTATTAACCGAATCCAAAGATACTCGATGTAATTACAAAAGGAGGGTGCTCTTCTAGATTACTACAGAATCGATGATTCTGAATTCTGAAACATCAACATTATCAATAATTCAAGGGCCCTAGATTTGCTGCACTAATCTTTCTAATATCTGCCTGCACTCTTGCCATCTGAAATTGGGTCTTATTTCCTCCAAGTTGTGATTTTAATATCTTTCTTGGAGTATAGCTCACGTTCGTCCTTGCTATATGGCCAGCCTATCTTACGCGTCTGATCTGTTATGCGTTACAACGTCTCTGCTTTTTGCCGCTTTGAATTACTTGTTATAAAGTCCAAAGTTTTAACAACGATGCAATTGTTCATTTTAGTTTATTGCCCAGAATATTACTCTCAATGTTTTTCTTTCAAATAATATTAGGTAGTCTAAAAAGTATTGAGCTTTTCGACGTCATAATTGAGAATGCATTTAATATTATTGGAAAATAACATTATGAAACCACATATGCACCACTTTGTTCGACGACCTTCTGCCATTTTTCCGGCAACACCATAATCCCGTTGCTATAGAACTTCTGTGGTTTCTGGTCAAAAAATTAAGACACGTGATTTTCACAGGATTCTTTTGAAACTAACTTAATACCATTCAGGGAGTTCTGCAGAGACCGAAACAAATGATAGTCTGACGATGCTAGGTCCGGTCTCTCAATTTCTGACGGGTACTTAAAGATGTTTGCGGTCTGGAGTTATCAGCGTGGTATACACCCTTTCTGTTGACCAGTTCCAGCCGTTTCTTTTGAACTGCTAGGTGCAATCGCTCTAATTGTCGACAGTACAGGTCCGAGTCCATCGTTCTGCCTGGCGGCAGTAGCTCGTGATGCTCGATACCCCTCCAGTCGCACCAAACGCACAGCATAACCTTCCTGGGCGTCAGTGTGGGCTTTGCCAAAGACTGTGGAGCTTTTTCTCGCTTCGACCATGATCTTTTTCGCATATTGTTGTCGTAGGTTATCCACTTTTCATCATTCGTTATCAGCCACTTTAGGAATGGCTACGTTTCAGTAGAGATTCGCAGATAAAAATTCGATCGAGTAAATTTTTGGAGTCAGATCATATGGCACCCAAACGTCGAGCTTTTTTTATAGCTAGCTTTTCCCAAGTGGTTTAACACTGTTTGGTGATAGATGTTTAGGTCCTTGGCGATGTCATGACTGCTTACATGCCGGTCTTGCTCGACTTTTGCCATAATATCATCCACTTTTTCTGTGATTGATAGCCCACTGTGCATCTTCAACATCGAAATTTCCAGAACGAATGCGACTGAACTATCTTTTGGCCATTGCTTTTGATAAATTATCTTGCTCATAAATAGCACAAATTTCTTCACGGGTCTACAGCTGCGTTTGTGCCCTTATCAAAATAAAACTGTAAAATGTAGCGCAGTTTTGCGAAAAGTTCACTCAATCTTCATGGCGAAATACCTTACGTCTGACAATAAGAAATCCAACCATTTTTGCACATCTACTTGCTTCAAATGCCAGCTCTCAAATGACGCCGGCCTGCCCAGCTACGACTCATATACCCTGAGATTTAGGGCACTAATACTATCTCGTGAGCAAAAGGCTCAATACTTTTTATCCAACCCATTATTTTCACCGGTCCTGCTGACTGATTTATATTAGGACAGGTACGATAATTGTTTTATATTTACAATGTATTTTTTTTTTTTCCACAACAAGATTTTATTTCTTAGGAGTTTAGCGAGGCCATTATTTCATTAATTATGTTGATGATCCCAAAGAGATAAAGTTATCTACTACCTCAAAATTAGAGTCGTCAACAATGCAATTTTGGGCCGCGTTTTGGGCTTTGCCATATGTAGGAGTTTACATTTTTCTCGTTGATATGGAGTCTGATCTTTTCCGTCGCGTACGAACATCTCAAGTGATCTGGATACTATATTAACATCGTTTGCGTAGGCCACTATTTAACTTGACATAGAATAGATGGTGCCTCTGTCAAGCTCTGCATCTCTGATCTCCTCTATATTAAACAGGAGACTCCAGCGCCTATTCCTGTCTTAATCCCTTCTCGATTTAAAACTGGCCTAAGTTTCGTTTTGAATTTTGATATCGAAAATTTGATCGATCTTGGCCTGATCTAAAACACTTTAATATTCGCCCAAGATTGTTTGTGTGTACAAAATAAAACTGTATTGAGTAATATAATTCCGCAATCTCCTTTATATGGAGAGGGCAAATTAGGCCAGTGCTTCATTGCTCCGGCATTTGTTCTTCTTCCCAGATTTTTTCTGTTATCTTATGTATGCGCATAGAATTTCCCTTCTCCTTTCTTGAACAGTACGCTGGGAGTCAGTCATTTTCAGAGGTTTTACTATTTTTTAGTTTTGATATTATGTCCTTTGCTTTCTGTAGGGTAGGGGATGCAATGTCTTCCTGGTTTTGTAAAAACTGCAGTTCAGGTTCATCATATACTATGTCTTGCCCACCTCCCCATAGTTCCGCGAAATGCTCTAGCTGTCTGTTCATAATTTGCACAACCTTCACGATCTCTGATCATGTTAGTTCTGGGCTTGAACTTTTACCGAATTTAGTATTTTGTAGTACTTTTTCCTCGCATGTTTTCTTCTTCTTTCGGTAAATATGTTTTTCTTCTGGATTATTTGTATTTTTCTGTCAGTGTTTTCTGCAGAAACACAGAACACGTTTCATTCTTTTCGTGGTAATTTCATCAATGCTTCGACGTCTGTGGTATCCCGGAGTACTTATTCTTGTCGTCCCTGACGTCATTCAAATTATTATGAACTATGAATTTTTTGCTTCTTTAATAAATGTTTACACGGGATTTTATAGATACAATTTGATATTTTGTTTGTCGGTGGTTTTGTTTTTAATTGGGTATATATTGGTTTTTAAGCTGTTTTTATTTTGGTGTGCAACTGTGTATCCGTATTGTTATTTATATTCTGTATGGACCCTCTAGATTTTTTTATGTTTGACCTTCTTACTCGCAGCTTTGCTCCTACTATGTAGTAGTCGAAGTTAATAATGTTAGCACCACGAAAGCGCATTGAGCAGGTTTGAGAAATGTCTGTTATCAATAAGCAAATGGTCAATTTGATTTTTCGTTAAACCATTTGTGGACATTTTTTTGTAATTTTTTTAAAATATACAAAATCTAACAGACAATTGCACAAAACTGCATCTAACAATGACACAACAAAAGTTGAAATGGACGTCAGCCAACTAGCTGTCAGTTCGAAAATTGTTCCAGTGTAATTCTGGCTTATGTATTTACTCCTGCGAATTTCTTTTGGATCAAATCTCTGGGCCAACTTAACCTAATTATTTTATTATAGATAATAACAGTTCTAATTTAACTATCCCAGTACAACTTTTTCCTTGCTTCCCTCTCACCACTTGTCCACTTGTGGTTTAGCTTAAGAGATACAAAGTCGGTTAAATTGGGGCGATGTTCCACCCATCTTCATTTGTTTTTGACATATTTGGAAAAAATCTTGAAAAAATGGATTTGAACATGTAATAATTCCTAACGTATAATTTTGATAAATGTAGATCAAAGAAATTTTTCATCTCAAGAAAACTTTAATTAAAAAAAAAAAATCTTTATTGGCATTAAACTATTACAACAATTACCACAATAATTCCAATCTACATATTCCTACACCAGTCTCTCCATAATTTCCTTCATCTTCCATAGCACTTCTATTCTTTTTCCGGTTTCGCTCAAGGCAGCCCTCCACCTCCTTCCTCTCGCCTTGTCTATTACCCAGTTCGCGCTCTCGCAGACCTCCCACCAATGCTCCCACTCGTCCTTCCCTTCCCCGCAAAATCTGCACCTCGCGTACTCCTCTCACATCCAGTATTTGTTTGCTTTTTCTTCATTCCCGCACCTGAATCTTGCGACGATTTTTTCCTCCCACCCGTCCCTCTTGCCATTCAAGTACTCTGGGACCCCACCAAATGTGCATATCTCCTTGTATCTGCTGTTATATCTCGCGTTCCTAATTTTTTCATATCTCCACTGACCATCCACTTCCTTCCGTCTATTTACTACCTTGTCTACCAC
>JAFFZR010027769.1:0-19252 GCA_018397195.1 Lethrus apterus | reverse complement strand
CGGAACGAAAATAATGCAACAATGGGTTATTAAACATTAATAATAATAAATATCTCGAAAATATTCTTATGTAACATACCATAAAAATTGGCGTATATACGCAGAAAAATGTACTCTTTCAAATGGTACTATCAAAAGAGGGTGTTGCAATTTAAAAAAAACAAGTGATGACGTCATAACTCGAACATAGATGACGCAATACAAAATATACGTATACAAAATAATGGACAATTGAAAAAGAAAATCGACCTGTCCGAGCATTCTTTTCTTACTTGCCCAATGAAGATTTTATCGAATATGTTCCAACCTTTACGTTAACCCTGTATATTGTCACAATTATATTAGTTATCTATTATGTTGTTAATTAAGTTTGTAGTCTATTGAGTGTTGCTAATTTCACCAATTTATTATTTTAATTTCAAAACATGTTTAAATATATTTAATCATTAATAGTACCAACTTTGTTAAAATCAGTGATCAACTTTCTAAAGTTATTGTTTCACAAGTTTGAAAATATACTTCAAAATGTGGAAAACTAGTGTATACCAGTGTACAAAATTTTGAAAGAGAGTGTTTATCGAAAATTAATTCCATATAAACTCTATTTGATGTCCTAAATAATTTATTATACTGTAATGTATTAAACCTAACGAATGTGAAGCTCATAAAGACAGTTTACATAAACGCCCCACTACAATAAATAATAATAAATGTCCACAGAAGCATACAAGTTCTCATCTCGTTGATATGCTCTTCTATTATAAATAAAAATATAATTTAGTAATGATAGTGTTTAAGGACAAGAAAGGTTGTTCTTGTTCAAGCAGGCACTGTGATAAAAACACTGGTCTTATTGTAGAGTACATTTGGTATTATACTGTACCCCATGGGGCACAAGTAACATGAAACGAAACTCACAGTCTTGGTCACATAAATGTAGTACATCTGCAATTTTCTTTTATGTCAAAATTATCCTACCTATTGTATGCCAACCTACTGAGTTAAATTAAGTTAAAGGTATATAATATTATAAGTTGAAGGTAAAAGAGCTCCGGATTCTGTAATAGTGTAGCCATCTTCTAATTTTGTTAATATACGAACTTTATCAGCTTCCATAAGCTTTTATGCCATTATATATGTCAAAAATTACAAGTCATTTGACGTTTAATAAATTATTAAATGATTTTGACATTGAAAGGTAAAATTACACCATAAAAATTTATTGAAAATAGTTGTACTACATTTATCTGACCAGGACTGTATGTTACTTTAGTTTAGTTATGTGGCACAAAATCGTTAGTTTCGTAGGAAAATTAGAAACCTGTATATATAAAGTTACATAAACAGAGAAGTTGTATTAATTTAAAAAATTAATCGTTTTGCTTGTATCTTAGCAACGCGAAATACGCATTGCAAGGTACTTAAACTTTGTCCGTTTAACCAAGTTTGTATCTCTTTAAATAAAAAAGTTAGCTATTGTAGAATGTGAACAGACTGTATACATATTTATATAATATGTTTCGGAAGGACTTTACCTGAGAATGTAATTGCAACTATTCTAGTAGGTTTGTATACTATCAAAACGGTTCATTATCTGGACATCTAAAATGTGTTTTGAGATATCTGGTCAAAGTTTTGATTTCGTTCTCTTTAACATCTATGTTAATGTCTCTTACAATATCCTTACAAGTTACTAGATCTGCCGGTATAAAAGAATTTAAGCTATACTTCTCATGAAGGTTGTCATTTATGATAAAGGAAAGTAGTTTACTGCAGAGAAATTGTTAAATTCCAACACTATTCTATTTCCTCCCTTATTGCTGATTTTTACACAATTTAGTTTTAAAAAACATGTGTTATAAGTTTTTATATTTTAGTCTCCTGATGAAGATAGTAAAGACTATTTCAATAGAATTGTTTTAAACAACTGAATTGTTTTTAGATTTCAATTATATTTTATGACAATCTTTATTACTTATATGCATATGATATTTTGTAGCGTCCCATTTTAATTCGTTTAATGGGATTAAATAGGATTTACACGTCTCTGTTCTCATAAGCTTGTATTGGTGTTGTTCGACTGCCTGCCACCTTCAGACAATTTTGGAAGACTTATCAGCATATAATTATCAAATTTCTTATCAAGCACTTTGTTCATTTTGAATTTTGTTGCCAGAGTTCAAGTACATTTTGGGGATTAAAGTTTATCACAGGTAAGAGTGTGTAGACTACGTCATTTCAAGAAAAGGGACTTCTTGATGAAAATTATTCTCAAGCTCGTAGGCCAAGAACGTCTGTTCTAGTTATTGTCGCCTAATTAGTTTAGGGAGTGTTCAAAATATTCTATGAATTTTGGTAAAGTGGGTCGGATTGTCGGATTGTACATTAATAATGTCACATAAAATACATTTTTTTTAATTTGTAAAAAAAAACTTTTATTGGCATTGATAATTACATTTCACCCTTACTTCTATTTACAAACCCTCTTCAAACCCCGCTTTCGTTTCTTCGCCTTCACCACCTCCAATATCCAATATCCTTGTCTCTAACAAATTCGAATGATGTTATAAAATAACATAACGATTTAAAACTATTCGATCCCTGTTTTAAAGTAACTTGATTGATGTATATATAACTATATCTTAATTTGTTCTTTTTTTATTTAGGGATAGAGAAGGTCTAGTTTCCCTAATTTCTCAACTTGGTGGTTCAATGGATTCAACAAAGAGTAGTTCTGAACCTGTCAGTAATGAGGATAGTAATAGCGTTGAAGTTGAAAAACCAGTTCTAGATACGGGACAAGAATCAAACCAAAGTGAATCTCCAAAACTTGTAAAAGAACAGGAAAATGATGAAACTCAAACAGAAAATGTTATTAACAAATCTCAGAAAGAAGAAGCAGATCAAAACGATCAAGTCGCACAGATAACAAAAGAACTTTCTACAGAAACTAAAACAGAAGGATTTTCTGCAGAAAGTGGAAGGGAATACTTACCTGGGGAAACTGAAAGCGAAGACTTTTCTGCTAAGACTGAAAGAGACAAATGTTCTAAAGCAGCTAGAGAAGAAAGAGAAACCGACAAAGATAAATCTCCTGATAAAAATGATGAACGTTGTAACCAGATTGATCAAGATCTAGATGCTGATACAGAAGAAACTCCGGACTCCAATGGCAGTGAAGAAACTCTTGAAGAAGAACAAGAAGAAGAGGTGGGCGAAGAAGAAGATGAGGAGGATGATGAAGATGAAGAAGAAGAGGACGAAAAGGATATTACAACCAGTAATGATTCAGTCAAATTAAATAGTAACATTGAGGAGGAGGAGGATGATGTTTTAAATTTGTGTTCTAAAGATGTAAGAATTGATGAAGCAGAAGATCAGCTTGAGTCTGATTGTAATGAGGGACTAGATTTAACAATTAAATCTGCATCAACTTTGAGAATAAAACCGTTGATGGAATTAATGCCTCAGCCATTAGAGCATGATAGAAAAGATTTTGTAGGCATCAAAGGGAAGTATATCAGAGGAGACATAAATGAAAAGATTACTTTATTAAGCCCTTTAATTATGCAAGGAAAAGCTGTTCAGAGTGCTAGTTTTGATGCCATTTCTTACAAACGACAATTAGAAGAGGATGATTATGAAGAACCAGCACAACCAAAACATGCCAGATTTGACAGACCAACATTATTGGGCAACAAAAAAATTCAACAATCATATTCAGATGAAGAAGTTGAAGATGAAATAGAAGAACCAATGATGTTAGTTCAAGGAGAGGGCTCTGGATATAATAATGAATGTGTCAATCAGAAGACAGAAGAGTGTCCAGTTGTTGGTCAAGTCATAGAAGAGTCTGTTATGTACTTTTTTGGTGAAGGTAATGGTAGAGATTGTGAAACAGGGAATAATGAATCGAATAATTCCAAAAAACACACAGATGAAAACATAAGTGATAAATCTAAAAGTATTACCAAACCAGATGATATTCAACAGAAAACGAAAAAAATTCATTATAAATTGGGAACTATAATAGACTCTAAGACTAATAAGGTCACAAATAGAAACTTCAGCAGACATTCAAGGTGGGATGTTGGTAAACCAATAGATGGAGCTAGTAAAGTTGTAGACATTCCATCGGATATTAGTGAATGTATAACGAATATATATGCAGGTAGGGTGAAGGACATGGTTAATAAATTGGAAAATAAACAATCTCCGGAATTGGCGGAAAAACCAAATGAAGTATTTTCAAGTGATTCTGCATGTACCAGTAGTTCCAGCAAACAATCATTTTTCTTTGGTAGCCTAATACGACCTAGCTTTGGTAACACTTCTACAAGTGCTGCATCTCTTAATTTTGATTTGACGAAAGTTTGTTTTAAGAATGATGATTTATCCGACGTATCACATAAAAAACATAACGATTATGCAAGTGTAGATAACGTTTCACAAGTAGATGAAATTGAACTAAAAAAAATGGCAGGCATAAATGTTCATTATATTAATAAAGGCACAAAAGTTCCTGAAGATGTACCTATTAAAAATAGTGACAATAATATATTAAAAGAAGAAAACGTGCAACAGAATGTAAACATTTTGATGAACTCGGGCAGCTTAATTGTTAGTGAGCATGATATACCGTTGACAAGTCAAGTTATAAAAACAGAAAGCATGGTTAGTGTAGGTGATGTAGTTGCTGTTAGTTGTAATATTAGTAACGATGGTAAAGCGGAAACGAATGGATTATTAAGAAAAGAAATTTTGAATTTGAGTGATACACCTGAGGAATCAGTAGATCAAGACAATAAAGAAATAAAAAGAGATTATACCACAGAAGAAAATGTTGATACATCAAATTTTATACAAGAATCACACATGCGACAGGTTAGTAAGCCCATTGAAGAACCTGAGGAACAATTTAAAGGAGAGAAGGAAATTGGAACGGAGATTGACCAAACAGGAACGCAAAAAAGTTTTGATAAGGAAAATATTGGCAATTTTGGAGAAGACATTACCCCACCAAAGAAATTAGAACAAAACATCGTTAATGAGGAATCAGAGAAAAATTTCAAAATACAAGACATTGCGAATGTTAATGAAATATCACATAGCTCTGATGAAACCACCAGCAAAGAAAATAATGATAATTTACAAGACATAATTAAAAATGAATTAATTACTTCTAATAACTTACAACAAAAACCTTCAGACAATATTTGTCAATCCAAGAATATACTAATAGATACTTCAAGCCATCTGGAGGAACAAATGGAAAAAAATAATGATCTTGAATTTGTGATCAACTCTGAAGTTTCTGTAGAAACGTCTAATAAACAAACAGAAAACTCTGTTGATAGAAAAAATACAGAAATTGAATTAATATCTGATACACAAACTAAAATGTTTGATGTTACAGAAGAGTCTAGTAGAAGCTCTATTGATACGAAAAATACAAAATGTGTTGAAATAATTCCAGTATCACAAATTGAAAAAGATTCTACAGAAAATGGAAACTCTTATGGAAACGAGTGTGATAATCTTACAGAAAAATGTACGGAATCAGATACAGACAAAAATGATAGTCAAACTTATGATAGTCAAATACAAACTTACATATGTAATAAAGGTATGGAAGTACAAAATACATGTAATGATTCAGAAAGTGGAAGGATTGTCAAAGAAACACAAAGTACACATGTTGAAAATTATATGAGAACAGACTGTCATAAGGAAAACCAAACATGCAAAGAAACAGATTATAAAGACCAAAAACTACAATCTTCAAACGCTGAGGATACTGAACATAAAAGTTTAGAAAATACAAGAAAATTTCATGAAATGGATGAAATTCATATAGAAAAAGAACAATTGACCAAAGTATTAGAACCTACAACTGTTGCATCTGATCCATTGAAAGAATTGAATAATGAAAAAATAGATATTGTTAAATCTGAAAATGGCGTTTATACTTCAGAGACTTCGGAGGATGTTGATGATAATAAATTGATTGATAAAGATTTCATCAAAAATGTAAATAGTGAATCAGAATTGAATTGTAATATAAACGTAAATGATACAAATATAAATATTATAGCCAACTCTAGGCTTGATAAAGAAATTTGTGTTGAGCAAAACGAATATTTAAGTTTAGAATTTAATAAAGATGTACCTCATAAAATAGATTCTTCAAAATGTGTAAATTTACCTGAAATGAAGGATGCTGTATTATTAGTTTCCGAAGAGCCCACAGCAGAAACGTCACAAATGGAAAAGAGGTGTGATGAATTAGATATAAAGAATCAAATAATCACAGTAACATATGATTCCAACACAAAAGAAAAAGAGAGTAATACATTAAATATAACTCAAACTACTTTTGTGGATGTAAAAGAAAGAGAAACCAACAAAGATAAATCTCCTTATAAAAATGATAAAGAACTTTGTGACCAGACCAATCAAGATGTAGATGCTGATACAGAAGAAACTCCGGACTCCGATGGCAGTGAAGAAACTATTAAAGAAAAAGAAGCAGAGGTGGGTGAAGAAGAGGAGGAGGAGGGGGAGGTTGAAGATGAAGAAGAAGAGGACGAAAAAAATTCAATTGAAGATAAAATATGTTTGGATTTGCAAGACAAAGTAAATATTGAGAAACAAACAGAATTTCAAGATGAAATATTTACAAAACAAAATAGTGAACATGTTTTAGAAGATAAACATTCTGATATAGAAGAAAATCCCATTTTAAAAGAATTTAAAGATTCAAGAAGTACGTTGGCAGCAAAAGTAACTGTAGATGTGAAAATGAATGAAATGAAATCAGATCAGCTTCTATCACAAATCAGAAATGATGAAAGTAATGGTGAAGATAGCACCATTAGTATAAGAAAGCAAGAAATAGATATGCAAACTCTAGGAATAGATACAAACATAAAATGTACTGAATTTATTTTAAATGACAGTAAAATTAGTTGTGTAGAAATAAATTCTGAAGATCATAAAGAAAGTCATGAGCAAAGTGAAAAAAATAAATTAGTATTATCCAAGTTGGAATCAGTTTCTGAAAGTGTAATAGATATTGATAATCAAAAATCAAGCAATGTTAACAAAGGAACCTGCCACAAATTCGATCAAGGTGAAGTTAATTTTTTTGAAGAATCTAGTGATCGTAATCTGCATCTTAGCGACTGTAGTGAACAAGATGCAATTGATGTTAATGAAAACTCTGAACAGATTGACGGTACTAAGAGTAACATAAAACAAGGCATAATAGAAAATAAAGAATCTCACGAATTATACAAAAATGAAGGAGCTACAGAAAAAGATTTTTTGAATTTATCTATATCAGAATCTGTAGAACAAGGCACTTCATCTGAAATTTTAAATGCGAAGATAGATATGAGTAAAGATAACATAACTGAAATGTTGAATGAGGAAGATATTAACAGCAATACAGAGTCTACTAAACAAATAACTAGTTGTGAAATTATAAAATTGTCAAATTTAAAAAAAGAACATCTTCAGAATAATTCAGCAATAGATTTTACATGTGATACTGATCTTGCCCAGTCTGAAAATCAAGAACCATCAAAATCTATAGAAGAATTTAATAAAAGTGGAAACACATTGTCAGATGAGAAAATAAATCTTGAGTTTAAATCAGAAAGCAATGACACATCAAAATCAGTCGAAGAGACTTGTGTTATTAACTTATCTAAACAAAAACTTGATAAAGAAATTAAAAATGTACTTACTGATCTTGCTCAGTCTGAAAATAAAGAACCATCAAAATCTATAGAAGAATTTGATAAAAGTGGAAACACAGTGTTAGATGAGAAAATAAATCTTGAGTTTAAATCAGAAAACAATGACACATCAAAATCTGTGGAAGAGACTTGTGTTATTAACTTATCTAAACAAAAACTTGCTAAAGAAATTAAAAATGTACTTCCAATAGAATCTCTAAATATAGAATTAACACCAGAGACCTGCAAAAGTTTGTTACAAAAAGATAATTTATCTGTGATTAAAACAAAAGACTTGGAAATAGATAAGAGCCATGAGAATGAAAGTCTAGACTCTTCTAATTTAAAAATTGAAAATTTGCATAAACAAGATGGAAACGTTGTTAGTTACAGTTCCATGAACGAAGCTGTAAATACAGGAAATGCGAATAAGTCTATTGCAAATAAATTACCAGAATACTCAGAAGTGTGTAAATCTTCTTCGGAAGAACGTAGTGTGTTTGGAAATTCTGAAAATGCACAAAGAAAATATGATGCAAACCCAATTAAAAGTCAAACTGTTGAAAATATTACAAGTTATGAAAAAGATAATCTTAATCTCTCTGAAGGAAGTGAAATGTCACAACATATAACAGAGAAAAGTCATGCAGAACAAGTTGTTTGTAAAAATAATATAAATAATTCGAAACTTGTAATTGAAGAAATGTTACTAGAAGAAAATAAGCAAAGCATAAAACAAGACAATGATGTAACAAAAATAGATTTAATACAAAATTCTATAAATTCACCAGAATTTGACGAACATAAATGTAAAGAAAAATCTATAAATGAACAGATAGTAAGTCTTAGTTCTGAATGTACACAAGAAGATAGTGACCATAAAATTAATTCAGAGAGCATTCAAGATACAAATTTAAGTAAAAACCATGTGGATTCAATAGAAAGTAATTCAGATAACATATTGGAAGTGTCATGTTCTGAAAATGACTCGAATATTATTGAACAATCAAGAAATAAAAATTCAGAAATTGAAACTTTGGATGAGCCAAGAAATCTGCGACCAAATACAAGACAGAAAAAAATGATTTCAAATTTAACGACAGAAACCACTTCAAATAAAAAGAATGAAACAAAATCTGAATATAAAGATATGAGTAAGAAGAAAGTTGCAAGTTCTTTAATTGTTTCAGAATATGAAAAGAAAAATATTTCGAATATAAAATCTACAAAGAAAAACGATAAGCAAGTTTGTGAAACTAAAAATATTGAAAGTATTCCAAATGAAGATCTAAAATCACAATCTTCAGATAATTGTGAACATAATTTCGAGGCCTATGATAAAGATAATGAGAATGCGGATACAAAACAAAATTCCGATAATAGTTTAAAAATTGAAAACGAAAGTGACGAAATGGAAACGTTACTAATAGAAGATTCTAATTCAAGTTCTTATGGTGGTCATCAAGATGGATTTGAAGATGTGATTGTGTTGGAAGATGATTCTAAAGATTCAGAGGTAAATACATTTACTAAAACAGAGGAATATATATCAGATAAAAAGTTGAATAGAAATATGAATGTAATGGTTAAATTAGAAAGATATGATGCATCTGTTGATAACATGATGGAATTTAAAAAAGATAGAGTTACAAGATCCCTTAGAGGCAGAAAAGTTAAACAGGAGGCTCCTGCTCAACCATTTGTCAAGAAATATAAAAGCATAAAAACTGAGGAGAAAACTTTACAACCAACTAAGGCAAATGAGGACAGTTTATTGGAAATAGCTTCCATTCAAATTATAAAAAACGCTGAATATAGACCAAAGTCAAATCAAAAACCATTTCAAGAAAAGAAAAGCAAATTTACAAGTCCAGTGAGAAGAAGTTTAAGAAGACGAACAACAGGTGATGAAGCTGATACAAGCCCAGAAATTATTAAAAAAAAACTGGGAAGGCCTAAAGGTTCTATGAATAAAAATATTAAAGGGTTGAGAGAAGTAGATGGATTAAAGAAAGGTGCTCTTTTAACAGACGAATTAAGACATTCCAAAAGGCTTAAACTGTCGGATAATCAGAAACTAAATCCCGTTAATATGACAATGAAAAAAATTTGCAACAATCATAAAAACATGAAAAACAAGTTAGACGATGTTGAAACAATAGATTTAACTTCGGAAAGTGAAGCTAAAGCACTTTCATTTTCCCCACCTCCGGAACCTCTTCCAGTTAGAAGAATGTCGACTCGTAACACTAGACAAAACACCTTTCAAGAAACTGATTGCAAAGAAGGTGTTTTTATTGAAGGCGTTTTAATAAAAGGTGACGTTACGATAAAAATTAAGGAAAAAGTACCAGTTGAAGAACCTGAATGTGTTAAGAAGAATATTCCACTGTTGACCTGTGTTGATATAGAAAAGTTAAAAGAACCATCTATAAATACAAGCCTTGAAACTTATAATGAAATGGAATTGAAGTCACCCATGAGTTCACCTTTATCTGTAGAATCTTCAGGAGGAGATATAGATAATAATAGCGATGTCGTTATTGTCGAAGATGATCCTTTAGCATGTTCTGGTTTTGAATCTGGAGAGATTGATATGCCTATTGTAAGAGAACCTTTAACATTGAATGCTTTCAAGTTGGATGGACTAGATTCGCCTCTTCCAAGTATTACAACTAGGTCTTTAAGGAAAAGAGCTAGAGTTGAAGCTGATTCTGAATCTGAACAGGTACCAGATAACTGTGGAGGGAAACGGAGAAAAACGAAAGGTAAACGACAGTTAGATTTAGAGTTACGTAAGAGTATTGAAGAACAAAAGAAACAGGAAGTTAGCAGCAGTGAAGATGATAATATTAGAAACAATGTTCAATTACCAAAATTCTCCCCAAAAAGAAAATCATCTTCGTCAAGTAAGCCGTTAATACCTAAAAGTTCAATTTCTGATATTGTTGACAGTCCATTGCTTATTAGTGATGCACCTTCGGAAATATCTAAAAATGATGATCCTCCTGCTATAAAAGTTAGTACACGCAAAAGAAAGAAGAAAACAATAATGGGTTTGGATATATCACCTGAAATTGAAGAAGCAATGAACGATAGCATAAGCAATGTGAGGCAGTCAAGGCGCATTGCACAACTAAAAATTAAGGAAGAGGCAGAAAGAAGGAAATTAGAGGAAATTGCATTAAATGAAACTAACAAAGAGAAAAAACGAAAAGGAAAAAAGAATATAGATAAAGATTACAAGGCGGAAAAAAGGAAAAAAAGTATACATGTTTTAACTGATGACGAAGTGGCGGCTGTAGATATCCCAGAACCAGAAGAGAAAATAAAGAGAAAGAAAAAAAGACGTAAGCATAAAGATCCAAGAAAGATATTTGACGAATCTAATCCTTGGAGATCAAGTAGTGATTCCAGTTCTTCAAATGATGATGTGGAAGAGGAAGAAGAAATAGCTGAATTTAGCGAAGCTGAAAGTCCACTATTCAAATCTGATCATGAATTTTCACCAGAAAGTGATTTAGAAGGGACTGATGAAGTGCAGCCCCTAAAAAGGGCACGAACGGCTAGGAAAGAAGACGACATAGAAGAAGATGTAGATGATCATGCTTGCCAAAAATGCGGTAAAACAGACCACCCAGAATGGATACTTTTATGTGATGGATGTGATAATGGGTGGCATTGTTCTTGTCTGAGACCAGCATTATTAGTGATTCCAGAAGGAGATTGGCACTGTCCACCTTGTCAACATAATTCCTTGCTCAAAAAATTAGAGGAAAAACTTGTTGAATATGATAAAAAATTTGTGAAACGTGAAAATGAAGTTCGTCGAAAAGAAAGACTGGCATATGTTGGTATCAGTTTAGCAAATGTATTACCACTAAAAGATTTAGATGATCAAAAACAAAGGAAACAAAAAAATAATGAAGAAGATTCTAAATCTGAAGAATCTACGTCTTCATCTTCTTCCTCTTCAAGTTCTGAAACTGATAGTGATGACGAGCCTATATATCAGTTAAGACAAAGACGGCAAGCACATAGCTACCGATTTAATGATTATGATGACCTAATAAATTCAGCGATTCAAGATGAAATGGAGGCAGTTAAAGGAGCTGGCAATCAAGGTCGAGGAAAAGATATTTTAACGATTGTGAATGCTGAAAAAGAAGAGGAAACTAAACGAAATGAAGAACATGCTGTAGAACCTTTACCTCCAGTGGTGCCAGTTGAAAGCAAAGAACAACCGCCAGCTGTTGTACCATTTAATCCAGACGAGTCTGAAGATGAAAAAATTAGACCTGTAAAAAAGTTCCATGGTAGAAAAAAACAAAGAAAACTAAACTGTTTAGATGTTAGTAGTGGCGATGATCAAGAATCTGATGAAGATTTTAAAGGATCAAGTACAGATGACGAGGAGGAAGAATATGAAGAAGATTTAGGTAGTGACAGTAGTGAGAATTTTAGAAGAAGAAAAAAGGATGGACCTATTCGAAGGTCTACACGTGCGAGAATTTCCAGATACGACAAAGAATTCATAAACGACGATAGTGACGATGATGAGGCGCCAAGAAGAAAGAAAACAAAATCTGTGTGGGATGAATCCGAATCGGAAGAAAGTGATCGATCATGGGGTAGAGCGGGAAAAAGAAAGACTAATGCAAGAAGGAAGCCTTCATTTCCCAAAAAGAAAAAGAAAAAGAGTAAAAAAAATAATTCCGATTCAGATGATGAGCGTTACAAAAAGAAGAAACCAAGAATTAAGTATGGCGGGTTGACTGATGACGACGACGATGAAGAAATTGGCAGAAGAACTAGAGGTAAGAAAATAAACTATATAGATGCACTGGCTTCAGACAGTGAAGAAGATGTGAGGAAACGACCACCTCCAAGGATAGAAAGTGATGATGATTATGTTGCAAATGAAGATCAAGACTTGCCAGAGGATGACGATGTTGATTCGGAAGAAAAACGCGTTGATGAAACTACATCCAAGTTGCAAGATAACGAAATAGCTAGTAATTTAGAGACAACCGGTACAAGTGAAATAGCCCCCGAAGCAAGTAATTTAGAAAACGCAGAAAAAGAATTACCGTTAGATAAAGAAACTCTACAAAGAATGCATGATTTAGAACTTTTAAACTCGTCGCTGGAGAAAGCCGCTGAAGAACTACAGTCCCTACCAGATTTCGATGATGATGAATCAGAGTTAAATCCAATTGAAGAAATTAATAAAAATTTAGAGCAAATGAACGAAAAAGAAATGGAAATGATGATGGAGGAAGAAGAATATGCTAATAGGCAGCTACATCTTATGGCTTTACAACTAGAAAAGGAGAGAAAGAGAAAAGAACGCGAATCTAAACGGCTGGAGAGATTGATGAACCAAGAACAGAGAATTCCAAAAAAACGTGGTCGTAAACCAAAAGCTGCATTATTATCACCAGAAGCTATTAATAGTAAAAATATAGTGCAAATTGCAACTCTTCAAGTTGGTCCAGATATGCAAAGCAATCCTGAATTGTCAGAACCTCCAGGTGTCACCATACCCTTATTTAGTGAGATGCAGCCAACCACTGTTAATCCTGATGGCACACCTAGAAAACGACGTGGAAGAGGGAAAGGAAGGAAGACGTTAGAAAAGGAAGCTGCTGCTGCCGCTGCATTTGGTCCAAAAGACAGTATGGACTCTTCAAATTCTGAACATATGCCATCTGCCAGTAACTCTGATTCAATGGCTTCAAATTCCCCTATGCATGGTGGTAAATTAACAATAGCTGCACCACCTCAACCATTTTCGCAAACTCAACCTACGCCATCTGTCATAACTCGTATGTTACAATCACAATCTGGACAGAGTAATTTTCCTATCAATATGGGGCATAAGTATTTCGCTGATCAACCACCACCTCTTTCTGATGGCCTTCCTGGTCCACCACCTTCAGGATCACCTATTTCAGGAGTTCCTATACAAGGACCTCCAAGTTCAGTACCTCAGCAATTTATGCATGGTTAGTGAGTTTTTTTTTTTTAATAATTAATGTGTTAAAATATTTATTTCTAAACGTATTCAGTAAACAATTAATACAAACAATATATAGTAACGTCCACGTGTGGATCTAAGATATCTTTATTCTTATTGAAGATTACACATAAATGTCCATATATGCTAAATATACAGACTGTCTAAGCACTAACTAAATGGCCTCAACTAACATACTTTTAGACGCATTTCAATTTGATTACATAATAGTGATCAAACTTATTTTTCTTAATGCGTTGTTATAAGAATATACAGGTATTCTTATAATAACGTTAGTTGTAATAATGAATTTTTATTTTTTAAATTTTTATTGTAAGATTTAAATAAGCCAAGCAACACAGATAATTTATTTTAATTAATTAATAATATTTTTAAGACAAAAGACTATCATGTTACATGCTGAATAATGTTTTAAACATACCTTTCAGCATACAGAACAAATTTTTAGTTATTTTTTGTTTTTGTTACAATTTATTGGTTCCTTGACTTACTTGATCTTACATTAAAAATTCATTATTATAACTAATAGTGATAGTTTTTGAAGAAAAAAATTATGGACAGCCGCTAAATGTTGAGAGAGAATACCCCGCCTAATATTTTAAAACACTGTTTAACTTCTGTAACTTGAAATTCTGTAAGTCGACTTTTTAACATAAATTACAAACTTCAGTTTTCATTGTTGGAATTGCCCCATCCCTGAAACAGGTGGGTCCTAATACTATGCTTTTTACACTTTTGCTTATTTCTTATTTTAGTATAAGGAATGCTTCTTGAAGATTTTTATGGTCTATTCAACCAGACAAAAATGCAGGGTAATTGAATTTGTAATAAACGAGTTTTGCGTTTGTGTGTGGTTTTTACTATTTGCTGATAATTGTTAGTATACAGACGGTGGTTCAATGGAAATAAATTTTTTGTGTGAACGTGGAACATTTTCAACTAAGCAGAATATCCTGGATAGTTTACCTTAATTTTTAAGTAGAATTAAAAAATGTAATTAAATAAATAGGGGTTGCTATTTAAAAAAATAAAGTTGATAACTTCGCAGTAAAAACTACTCACCCATTATACATATTTCATTTTGCAAAGTGAAAAATTTATCACTTTCTGATTTTTTCTCTTCAATAGGATACAGGTATCTTAGATCCACACACTAGGAGGTATGTTATATAAACTATCAGCACAAACCTATCATGACCTTGCCAATTTTTAAACAATGTTTAATACCAACAAAATTCCTTTTTTTAAATTTTTTAAAGATTTGTAATAAATATTTACTTTTTATAGGTGGTCAGCATAGTATAATCCCCCCACCGTACCGACAGTCACCAAGTGGAATGAGTCCATACCCATTACTCAGAGGAAGTACAGGGCCTGTTCATCGTTTGAGGCCACCAGGATCACAAGGAATGCCGCCTGGATCGCAAGTACTACCATCTGGACCACAAGGAATGCCACCTGGGCAACCAGGATTACCCCCTGGAATGCCACCAAGCCAAGGCATGCCACCTTGTCAACAAGGTATGTCACCTGGACAGCAAATGTACCATTCACATCATCCACTAGATCCATCACCATCTGGCGGAGGACCAATAAGTGTACCTAATGCAGCTGTCAATTTAACTGACCAAAATTCTCCTCCACCTACATCAGAAAGTCCATTAAGTAATAAAAGTGATCAAACACCTCCTCCTCCTTCATATAACAGGCCTCAAATGCAGCGGTTTCCACCAAGCTCACCTCATATGGGTGCTTCTCCTATCAGACATATATTACCTCCTCAACATATGCAACAAACACGTACAAATATGCCTTATCATCCTGGAATGCCGCCAAATTACTTCAGTGGCTATTTGCCACCTAATATTGGAACAGAAGAGAGTTTACATCCAACTAATTATCAGTACAATGAACAGTTTTCTGAAGGAAACTCACCTCAGGATATTGGCAAAGCATATGAGGAAGAAAATAGTGGGGAATTTGGTGGTTTAGTTTCATACTTTTCGAGTCAAAGAGAGGATGACCTGGACACATAACTAACCTAAGCTCAAGTTTAGTGTTTAGTAAGAGGTTTGTAATATAACACCTAAATATTATAATATGAGTAAATAAATATTATAAAGATATAAATGTGTAGTACTCGATACAATATTGACTTATAATTTTAAAAATTCGTACCTGTTTTTCATTTTAAATATAGAATTGCACCAGACAATTTATTTTTAACTTTATTAAGGTAATGTATTTTTTTATTTTGTATTCTATATAGTGTCGACTATGTTACAATTTATAATATAAACTTGATGGATGTATATTTAAAATGAATTTCATGTGAATATTCCAAGAAGCATATGGTACCAGTGAACAAATTTTATATTATTTTTATTTAAATTTATACTAAATATATTTATATTGTACAGATTAGATTTTTTTATAGAGATACTTCTTTTAATAATCTAGAAAAATGTAAATAAGTGTATATATAAAACAAACTTTAGAATGTCTAGTAATAGGTAAGTTTTCCATGTGTTATTTGTTTAATTGTGTGTAACTATACATATACATATACAAATGTATCGTAAATATATGTAGATTCTTCCATGTGTAATGGAAAAGAATTTATTGCATTTTTCAAAATTATATCAAGATTTTGTTTAAAGTTAGCTTCTATAACATGCAACTACCACACATTACTGTTAATTGTGCAATTACATAATTTCTAACTTTTTTTTTTATGTAAAAATGATTTTATTTTTTTTTTAATATAGTGTAGATTTTTATGAATTATGTATTTATACTTTATATATATATACTTTATATATTATATATATGACTAATGTATTTTGTATTTGTTTAATGTAAACTTTTATTTAGTAAATGCACATATTAATAAATAATGTGATTGAAAATGTATTTATTTTCGTTATTGTGATTAGTGTGATTAGGTGATTACATATATATCTTGAAATATTAAATTAAATCATATTAGTAAATTATAAGCGCATTTGTCTATATTTGTTTGACTTTGACAAATTTGTTCTTGTTTTATATATTTTTTTAAATCTACATACATTGTTTTTTTTTGTTATGAATATTTACTTGGTTGAATATAACGCCATTAGTAATAATCTTGCTGATCTATTCTCCTCAATGTATACAAAATATAAATGTTATATCATTTAATGTATAATAATACTTTTGCACACAAAATATTTTTTGAGAAAGTTATTTCTTATACTGAAAGGGTATTATTTCATTCTTTTTTATAATATGAAAGTTGAGTCGGGTGCTTAAATAAAGATAAAATCATTGTTGGCATAATTTTAAGTTTAAGTTTCGTATAATCATTATGATTTAAGCTAGACTGGACTGGAGGAAGTGCTGATATTTGGTGCCCGAATTTTTTATGGGTATTAGATATTTTTTGCAGATTATTTGTCTTTGTTTATTGGCGTGAATTGTTGATTTGTTCATTTTGAGTGGCATTAAAAGAGCTTCCCTTTATGCAACTGGACATACATTTCATATAGTTCTTTGATAGGCATATAAAAAACCAGGTGGAGAAAATTTACAAAGAAGTGTTGCAAGGTGAAAGTCACAAGAAATCTGAAGAGTTCAGAGCCATAAAGGGTTTATAAAATGGTCAAGGTTGCATTTAGTCCCATGCTATTTAATGTATATATTTCAAATGGACCTAGGGAAAAAGAAATTTGGTCAATATCATTACCAGTTCTGTTAGCAGACAGCCTTGAGCGGTGAGAAAGGTGATGGGCAGAGTGGACAGCTTTTTGGATAGAAGACAGTTGGCATTAAATATTAAGAAAACGAAATTAACGGTGCGCATGTGGGGGGGGGGGGGTAAGTGGAGACAAGGGTAAAGATGACAGAAGTCGTAACTTGAAGAAGAAATTGTAAAAAGAGATGTGTGGAACTAGAGGTGGTGAAAAAAAATCGAAGAAAGTAGACACGGGAAATAAATACGGGAAGAGGGTATGAAGACTGGGGAGGAAAAAATGACCATAGTCAGATTTAGATGTGAAAACATGGAGACTACAAACAAATATTGGGAGTCAGAACAATATAAAAGTTGTGGGTTTTGTGGAATAAGAATGAATATGATGGAAAATGGGGTGATAACCAGTCTTTAAAAGTGTATAGAAGGAAGTGAGAAACAAAAGAGTTGTTGCATTATAAAGACGTGCTAAATAAAGGCTGTTTTCTTTTAAATGTTTTTATTAGTGTCAAATTCTTGGTTGATTATACTTATCTTTTTTTTTTCTTTCTTGAGCGTGCAACCAAATTAAATCTCGAGTTGTGCAATAAAATATATTTATTACGACACACATTGATGGAACAAATTTATAGTAAACTATGTTTTTTTAAAGAATGTTTCCATAGTGAATAAATAACAAACGTCAAATATATTATATTTATTACCCGACGAAGATTTCGAAACACATTTTTATATTTTAATATTTGTGTGTCGTAATAAATATATTTTATTGTACAACTCGAGTTTTAATTTGGTTGCACGCTCAAGAAAGAAAAAAAGTTAAATGTTTTTGATCTTTAGGTAAGCTTCATAGCCGGATGCAGCCAAATATCACTAGATTTTAGCATAGTGGATATGTGCCGCTCGTCTCCAACTAAAAAAAATTCTTTAGAAGAAAGGATTTCAATTTTCGTAATATGACTTGGGACGATATTTTTTTAGTCAAACACCGGTATATTCTTGGTTGCAAAATTATTTAATAATTAAAAAACATTGTTTCAGATATGTTTTCCATACTTGTACCATTCTCAGGGAGTGTTTAAAGATACTTGTATTCTATTTGTTAGTTCTTGTAATTTTATTTGTTAGTTCTTGAAATTTACGCAGAACGAATTACTTGCGTTAAATTATTTGGTTTGTTTAGTTAGGTTCTGTTAGGAGTTAGGAAACGCCATGTTTGCGTTATGGGAAGGATTCCAGTTATGCAGTGACTACAGGCAGTGACTACGTGTATCAATGCACTACTCCGACCTTAGTTTTTTTGTGAGATGTACTTGCAGCACAGTATAGACAGAATCAGTAATGTCTCTGGCGCTAGTGTCGCGGCCAAGTTTATTTTTTGTTTACCTACGCCTGGTCTGATACTCCGTAGCTATCGACGATGTTTCTGCGAAAATCCGAATTAGGCCGAACGCCCACTGCATGCGTTTTGGTACGAATTATTTTCGTTTGAACTAAAATTCATGAAAAACATATCAAACGTACCGACGAAAACGTACGAACGATTTTGTATGCAGTGTACAGTGGTGGAATCAAATTTCCGGACACCTACTCCTATCATGAGTTGAATCGTATGTCTTTCGCTAGTTCATACGCTTTTGTAAAGTTGGTTGCTTAACACTATTTAATGACAAAAACACGATCTTTGTCTCTTCGGTTTGAATTCTCGCTGCATCAATGTTCGAACCTTTCTGTACT
>JAFFZR010027768.1:0-19265 GCA_018397195.1 Lethrus apterus | reverse complement strand
CCTGTATTAATGTCGTCGTAGCTCTTTTGTTTTTCATTTCTGGGTTATAGTAGTATAAGAAGATTTTGTGCAAAATTTAATTTTCTACCGACTGCTACATAAATATACAGGGTGTTCCATTTAAAAAAATTTAATTATCTGAGTTGGCTCTGAAATGTGATGCGCAATTGTTTTTTTGTGTGAAGCATTGTAATCAGCGGAAAAATCACTGTATCTTTGCTAATTTAACCGACTCTGTAGCTCCAAAAATAACGAAGATAGCAATAGTGCGCAGATAACTTTGAACACCTGTATATACAATATATATATATTTTTTTTTTGAAAATTATCCCTAAAAATACTTATATTTTGTGTATTTTGTGCAACATTTCAGCTGTGTGTACAAATTTAAATAAAGAACTAAATTTAGCATTTAGAATTTTAACTTTTTTTGTACTGAATTATTGTATTTCTATAATTCGTTTTAATTTTATTTTCTACTACCAAGGGACTTTATTGATTTATCAGCTACGTTTTTTAAATCGTAGCAATTATAATAACAACGTATTATAAACGTGAGTCACTTTTCATCGAATACAATTGAATTGCCTACATCATGTACAACTTTTGTCATATTTCT
The DNA here is from genome assembly GCA_018397195.1 of Lethrus apterus. Taxonomy (NCBI): domain Eukaryota; kingdom Metazoa; phylum Arthropoda; class Insecta; order Coleoptera; family Geotrupidae; genus Lethrus; species Lethrus apterus. Next base: position 18,646 of record JAFFZR010027768.1, on the reverse strand, counting down.
CAGTATTTCAATGAAATTAATTAAAAGTTACTGCAGACGTATTTGCTCACCGCCAATGCGTTCGTTACTCGAAAAGTTTCTCGACGGAAACAACGCGAACTTTAAACTTATTCCAGGATTAAGGGTAGGACCGTTGGTGAGTCATACCTTGTTTTTGACACAAACACGGTGATAGCATCGATTCTTCCGTAATGGCCAATGAACTTTATCGTTGAGAAAATTTATGCCACATTTCCAGACCGGCAGCGGTGGCTTAACGAAACAAATGACGCAATCGATATTTGTGTAAGTATTCCGCGTTTGTCTGCCGGACATTTCGCTTTGGACGTGGAAAGAGGAAATTTATAACCGTCCTGGTTATACAGTTTAGATTCAACAATACAAAAACAAAATTACTAGATGTCGGATCGGTTTGTTTATTACGTTTTGCTCCCGCACTAAATAGCATAGCGCTTATTAATTATTTGCGCCCATTTAAATTGTTACCCGGGAAACTTGTCATTCTGAGAGGAAGACTTATTTGCATTTAACGATGTTTACCTAAATGAACATAGAGAAATAAACTTAAGTTTAATGTGAAATAACAATTTGATTGCTTGACTGGTGTGTATATATTGCCAATTGTTAATGGGTTTGTTATGTAATTTGAGCTTAACATTAAGATAAATAATTGCTGATTTCTTTTTATTTTGTTTAACACATGCATTTTTAATTAAGTCTCTATCTACGCTGTAATATATACTGAATTAAGTTCCTTGAGTTCAAAAAATACAGAAAGTGATTAATAATAATAAAAATAATGTATTGTCCATCAATAAACCAATATTAGAACAAAAATAACTTAAAATGAACACATACAAAAAGTATAAGATATTAAATTTAAGAACAGCAATTTTACACAAAATTATCTCGGAAGTATATTTCTACTTTATTGCATATAAGTGTTAGAGTGCCCGTAGAAGCGCATTGCTCCTGGCCGTGTTAATATGAAATGTGGCAACGTCATGCATGAAACAAGGAAACTAACAGTACACAGGAGATATGAACTTTATTGTTAAAAATTTCCACAAAGGTTAGCCCTAAGAAGTTCTCTTCGTTTTTGAAGTGATTGAAAACCATCACGTTCTAATAGAAGATTATAATTTGAATTTCTTTCAGGATATACTCCATCCATTTTAAATGATAATAATTTAAGAAGACGACGCGGAATTTTCTGCGTATTTTAGCTCACCGAACGCTCAACTCGAACTAATCAGTTTTTAAGCAGTGGTTGTTACGTTGTGCTGAGTGAAGTTTTGCTGAGAATCTAATAAGACCTCTAGATCTCTAATGGGATTACTTCCCTTACCAGAGAATTGCTTATGAACTACCTACCGCTCTTCTCAACATGCAGTTGTAATTTGTACTTGTTACAAACCATTAAATTATTGATATTCTATAGTTCGGCGACGTTATTGTGGCTGCAAATAGAGGAATTATTGATATTATCAGCATAAGCCAAGTCAGGTTAAGACAGGAATAAAAATATGCAAATTAAAATATTCAATGGCATCTAATTTTAAGCAATGAATTCAATTCAAATTTTGATGATTCGGTCACGATCATGCTAACAAATGAATACAAAAAAATATCTTTCATCAAATCAACATCTGTGAAACGAAATTAACATAAAATTATGTCAGTAAACAACAAGAATGACATAAACAAGTGATGAGGAAAAGAAGAAAAATACCTGTAGCGTAGATTTGTCATTATGATAATTAAGAATAAAAATATCGTAGAATGAAATCCAAAGATTGGATTTCAAGTCACCAGTTCGAATTTCTGTAAGCTCATACTAAATGCAAAAGGAAATCGTAAATGTTGAACAGTCTATTTTTAGATATCCATAAGCCAGGCTATTTATAAAGTGTGATATCGAAGACAAACATATGAATTCCGTTGTGCCTCAAGGAAGCGTCCTTAGTCCAGTTCTATATATGTAACATATACATTAGATTTACCTATGCTAAGAAGATCAATAGCAGCGACATTTGCTGACGATGTAGCCTCGTTCTTCTTTCAATAACTTTTCAAACTTATTGAATTGCTAAAAATTGTGAAATTAAGGTAAATGAATTAAAAAAAACCTACAATCTAAGTAAGCAATGTTGATATTCAATAGAGACAATGACATATTGAATGTTGCGTTTAGATAGCTGGCTAAATTGGAAACATTATACATACAAAGAAACAAACAAAAATAAATAAATTGATTGATTTGCGTTTATACGTCGCGTCATAGCTTATGCTCCACTGTATGTGTCAAATCATAGCCTACATAGAGATTTCAATATTCCATTAGGAAATATGCATTCATTAACTTGATTGAAAGCTTACAGTTCAACCATTTGTTTAGAATTGTTCGAATGATCTGTAAATTTAGCTTCTTCATTTCACCAATGTATCTGAAAAATTAAAAAATGTCACTTAGGCGATCAAAAAGGGAGACAAAGAAAATCAAGTCGTGTTTTTTCGCTGTAGTATCTTGGTGTGAACGAGAATTACTTTTTAGTAATTTCATTAACAATCGTTTTTTTTGTATCACAGCTGAACTATTTTTTTTGCTTAAATATTTGTAAGTTTGCGAAGTGTTCCTCAATTTCATACACAAATTTTCTATATGGAAAAATAACATCACGAAACACATATGACTATTGAGCGGCCATGGAAAAAAAAAAGAATTCCAATACATGCCCATAAAACCTACCCAAAACACGAAAATTGGAGACACAATAAATAAAAAGAGTATTACGTGAAAATAATTGAATTTTTAATAACACCTTACGATATGTTTACTATCAGTAAAACAAAATTAAGCGATTTCAGTTTTGCGTACGGAATAGTTTGGGAAAAGCCCTTTCAATTCAGTTACTAAAAGTGTTTATGCCTAACTTTCAAAGATTTAATTTTTAATTTAACGATTATTTTTACTGCTTTTATTATCGCTTTTAATACGGAATTTACTGTTTAGTAGTCTCTGGATATTTTATTTGTTGGTGGTTTTGGGTAAACGCTTTTAATATTTATCATATTTAATAAAAATTACTTCATTTATATGCTAATGGTGATGGGACAAAATTTAATAAAATATTATATTGGTAGTAGAAAGGATATATGAAAAAGATAATCGAAATTGATAAGAAAGTGTGAAAACTTGAGACGTTAAGCGCACCACTTAAAACAAAGAGCTCTAGAAGACATCACAAAGGAAATGGATAGAAAAATGACTCACGAGATGGCAGAAGTGTACAATATTTCTTTGCGACGACGTCTTCACGAAATTTAAGGCAGTCGTTTAAGGTATAACCGAGTCTAAAAACGTGCATTTTGAAAATGGATTGAGAGCTAAGCGTGATAGAGAAATGATGATGAGATTAATCCAATGGGTTGGTTCTAAAATATGCTTTTTTAGATCATTATTGGAAAAATGTGTAAAATTTGATTGCAGAAAATAGTGCACAGTCACATCCAAAAATATTATAAGGTTTTTGTCAAGGAGCACTCATCAGAAATAATAATAATAATTTTTTTAATCCTCGTCGGTCTGGGTACATATTGGAGAAGCCACTGCAACAATTGAAGTCTGCATAAAACAACACGCATATCGTCTTTATGCGTGTTGAGTTATATGAATTTTAAAGGACTTTTCTTCAAAAGGTGATGAAATTGGTAATATGTAAAATCTAAATTTTCGCTCACTTCTCTGATCGGCGCTGTCGGATTTTGAAAAATGTAATTAGCTGATAGCAATGGTTGCTAATTATTTACTGCAAAAATCCTGCTTCCATACCTGGCCCTTTGTCGAAAGCTTCATAATGAGCAAAATTAATTTCCATGTCATCAAAATACCTGATGGTTGGCTTGCTTTTTACTGTCTATGTGATAAATAAAAAATATAAAATTAAGTAACATATCAAGCTTATCATAGTTATCATTTTTGGAAATTATTACTCATAAATTCTGTATCGATTCGACCGTTACTTGATGAAAAACCATATTAATTATCTATAACAAAACAACACTGATTTTCACTTGTTTATTAATGACAATTGTTTCGTCAGGACACCATGGTCCGAAGAAGCCACTATACTGGCGAAAAAATTGTGATTAACAAATAAACAAGTGAAAATGTAAGCAGTGTTTTATTATATATTATCTATTCTGAAATAAGTATACAGGATGTTCAAAGTTAAAAACAATTGCCAGTCGCATTTTCGAACTGCTTGCTTTGATACTCATTTATTATTTTATATTAAAATTTGACCTCTTACGGTTGTACTATTAGAAGAGTATTCTATGTAAATTGTAACATTTTTACAATTAAAATATACAGGATGTCTCAAAAATTTCTTTTGTTGTTAGTTCGAAAATGCGATTCGCAATTGTTTTTTTTTGAGTACGCCATTGTAATCAATAGAAAAAACTATACATTTTTGATGTATTGACCAACACCGTAGCTTCACTACTAACGAAGTTATCCCATGTGCAGTGACCTGCATTAATGTCGTTGTAGCTCTTTTGTTTTTCATTTCTGACATATAGTAGTATAAGAAGATTTTGTGCAAAATTTAATTTTCTACCGACTGCTACATGAATATGCAGGGTGTTCCATTAAAAAAATTTTTTTTTATCTGAGTTGGCTCTGAAATGTGGTGCGCAATTGCTTTTTTTGTGTGGACCATTGTAATCAGCGGAAAAATCACTACATATTTCGTAATTTAACCGACATTGTAACTACAGTAATAACAAAGTTAGCAATAGTGAGCCGATAACTTTGAACAACCTGTATACTGATATTTTAACAGGTGATAGCTGACAATAGCCCAACCACAAATAAGCAAAAATCACGGTCCTATGTTGAAGGGTGTGCCAGAAGAAATTGGAAGAAATGGACACAAGTCCATATATAAAAACATGACATTTTTCGAAAATTTAAAATGAAAGATAGGACCGCCGTTTTTGCGGATTTGGATTTGGATTAAGGTCAGCTATCACCTGTTAAGATATCAGGACCTATTTCAGAATGACCTGTATATTACTCAAAAATTGATGCTTCAAGAAATAATGAAAATTATTTAGTAATATTATGCCGGCAACAATTATTAACAAGAAAAAAAGTTGACGCTGAAATAGTTAAGGCCAGTTAAGTTCAGAATTAATTTTAGTAGGCGAATGTTGTGAGTGCAAGTCGAACTTCTGTCAATTATTTGAAGATTTCAAGAATCAACTTTTCGTTGACTGTGATTTGAATTAAATGGGCGATGAAATTGATTACTTGTGTATTCATATAATCAATTCATAAGTTGCCATCAAACAAATACATACATGACATTTCGATAGATATTTTTAGGAAATTTGGGTCATATCGCGAGTTATTTTTATGCCTAAGAAGTTGTTATTCAATGCTAACGACGAGGTAATATCGGTACACGAATAACTTGATTGGTGTAGTGTGGTAATTGGGTAATTTAAATCACACACAACGGATTTCCAATAACCACATCAAACTGCTCATGACAGTGAGTCGTGAAGGTGGAATACGTGACGGTTCAATGTTGAATCTCTCTTATCATTATTGATAAACGATATTTGTAAATTATACATAACATTTAATATTTGTTATCATAGGAAGATCAAATTATAAAATGTTCCTCGTATTTTTTTTTCGTCGCAGCATTTTACGCCATTTTTCCCAAGACTAAACTGTTAAATTGGAAACATGTAGTTAGTGCTTGCAGTAGAATTTTATTAGTAAGAGCGAGCTTCTGCTTACTTGCCTTTAATAATTATTTATTATTTTATAAAGATAGATTTATTTGTTTATCGTATATGTTTTATATTTTTAAGTAGTTTATTTGTAGTGCTAAAGACAAAGGCTATGTATTGATATTTCAATTATTCAGCTAGACATCACATTGCTTTTATCTCTATATAACATCAGAAGATTTGTTTAATGCATTTTGGATGACAGATATAATATGTCTGCCATTGTACCCGTTAATTTTAGTAACAGAAGCAGCGAGAGATTAATTGCCATAACCTACAGGATTGCCGGTGTTTCCAATTATCGACTGATTCAAATCTTGTTTTCTCGTAATTACATTTTCCAGGCAATGGACAATTGTTATGAAGTTATTTTTAACGTCCTTTTAGAACTGAAAGTATTTGCGTAACCGTATTTTATATAACGTGTAATTTCTAACAAAATTATATAATGAAAACAATAAATTAAATTCAATTTGGGGAGCGGACGAGACCCTCGGATGAAACCTAAATTCGCAACAATTGTTCTTTAAACTGTCAAAATTATTATGGAAATTATTTAACTTAATTTTTACATCATTGAAGCAGGGGGTTTATTTTACTAATTATGCAATCTGTAACTAAATATACATCTATTATTAGATTATCCATTAGTTAAAATATGATATATAAACACAAATTTTATATTAATGGCTTCAAATTATCGATTAATTTTATTTAGCGGAAATACTTTCTAAGTAATTTTAGCAAATAAATATATTTTATTTTATTCAGTATTTATACTACAAAATTATATGGCAACCCAAATATTATTAAGGGAAAGAGATGATCAATAAAAATCTACAAACACTGAATAAATGAAAAACTTTGACACTGTAACAGTTTTATGACCAGTGGCGTTTGTGAAGAGTATGGTATTTTAGACATGCACGTCAGTAACAAATACACGTTTGAAACAATACCGTTTCATTTCGAAAAGTGTTGTAAATAATAAAATATTTGCGTCGTTTCTGTCCAAGCACTAATGCAGAAAGTTAATAAAATGCCTGAAACTGATTTCTACAATTTATGTACCTATTAATAATTGCATATGTGCGTCCGTAAATTGTAATTTAACACTTGTTTGTGTTCTCATATGACATCCACTGCATCAATATAATATAATTAATACAAAATATTCAGTTGAAATGTTGAAGTAAACAAAACTTTACATTATAAATTTTATTATTCAATAAAAATGTTGGAACGATTTGAAAGATAATTTTCAATTAAAACAGTATAACTTCAGAACCTCGGAGTTTAGGTGCAGGGAACCCACAGCCATTCGAAAGATTATTTTAATACCCCTTCCATGGCATAATAATATACATAGTGTTCTATTTAAAATAACAGGGAAAAATCAGTTTGAATTTTTTCCAGTTGGCAGTCAATCCTGGGATAGGCTGTATAAGATATCTTAATTTATCTGTATTCTAATATGTCTAAATGCATTATTACCAGCGCACATTGCGAAATTATTTCATTAGTAATCATTGAATTTATCAGTTTCGTAGAAACACTACTTACGCAATATTTAAAAAAATGTGTGTCTCAAAACAGCTAAGAGATGGATATAGAAATGCTAATACAGGTTTGCTCAGAATTAGAAGCTCTATCTAAAAAAATATTAAAATATGAAAATTGGTGATCTTATATTATGGACTGTCTGTATACGGAGTAAATATTTTTAAAAGAAGGGTCAGCTATTTACCTAATGTTCTTTGAGAAATTACGAAAAAAATAAATCTAGATCGCTTAAATCTACTTTGCCTCAGTAATGAGCAAGCCTGTATAATACTTGCTAGAGACAAAATGATTTCCCAAATATTAAATTTTACTAAAAATCGGTGCTTATTTTACTCTTTTTTAAATTATTTAAACTTTTTTTTATGGTGCTTTGTTTCAAAATTGTTTAAAATTTATTATGTAAATTTTTCGTCGCTGATTTAAAACTTTTTGGATTATTAGTTCTATCTAAAGAGAAGCCTCGTCCATTTTCATATATGTTAACCTTTCCGTGGCAGAGCTATATAACATCATACAAAAGTTAAATTAAAGTTCTTTAATTAAAATAATAGATCGCTTTTTAAAAATATATAATGTTTGGAATTCTTGTAATTTAGATATTATATTTCGTTAAGTCAGAATTTGGAAATTTTGTTCGGGTTTGTTTATTTTCCTGTTGAGAAATACAATTAATTAACCGTAATTAACCATATCGAAAAATATATTTACAAACATTATATTATTTTTTATTGATTATTCTCAAATTCTTAGTGGTTGGACTCTCAAGAAAACAAAGCTGTATTTATTTTTTATGTACGCTGCCTATCGAAGTAATCGAAGATGATCGCTTTTTTTCGATAAAAATTGTGAAAAATTGATACATATCTGCACAGTCTATACGGGATGATTGTACTGAGTGGTTTGTTTGGCCGCTAATATATGCAAAGTCCAAAGAAATGGCTAACGACATGAAATGTGATAAGTTTAACAAAAAATGCAAAAGAAAGATTGGCCATAGTGTTTTCTGAAAACATGACTGGAGAAAAAGAAAAGCTGCTCGACCACGGGCAATGAAAAATGTAGCTGTTAATATTTTGCCTGATACCTGGACTTTCAATAAAAAGCCGTGAATGACAAGAATTATAATAACTTACTGGCTTCTGGATATGGACAGGAAAATGGAAATTAAAAAACGTAAAATTTTGCTTTTTCTGGACATCGCTTGTTCACATCCTAGAAATCTAAACCTAAAAAACATTAAAATCATATTTTTACCTCCTAACACCACATTTGTTTGTCAGCCGTTGGATCAGGGCATAATTCAAAATTTTAAGTTTTTTTATCGTGCTCTGAATTTGAAACATAAAAAAAATGGATAACGTCTCCTCCGCCTCAAAATCGCTTAACATTTTGGAAGCTATTTATTTTATCAAAAAGGCTTGAGACAAGGTAACTCCAAATACCATTCAAAACTGCTTAGGCAAAGCAGGTTTTAAAAAAGCTGAAGCTCAAAGGGTAGACTTGACCGAATATGACGCAGAAGATTACCTGCCATTGGCAACCCTAGCAGAGTTTTGGAGGAACTTTACTGAAATTGATCAATCTGAAAGCCAACTGGATGATGACTTTATTAATTTGGATCGAAGGTTATCAATTTAAGAGCGATTTAATAAAAATGACGAATTACGATTTTTCCCATTTTTTAATTTAAGTTTCTTATATGCGGACATGAACCATGAGAGCTTTCACTGTAGACATTTTTTTGTAAATTCCGCTTATAAGAGCTTTTACTGTACACATTTTTTTGTACATTTTTATTAGGTACATAGTTTTGCACGTTCTAATTAACACTATTTAAAAACATAATTTGAAAACATATTACATTCTGAACACCATCTATTTTTTTTTAATAAATAATGGACTTTAAACCAATATCAGACCGAATATGTACCTTGAGGATAGGGGGAAGTAAATGAGGTAGAACTGTGTTAATTGGAAAGCTAGAAGAAGAAGCAATTAAAAAATAAGGACATACAGATGCCCCGATGAAAACACGGATTACTTTATGATAGGAGTCAAAATGAAGCTAGTACTACCAAATATTAGAAATGAAACAGGGAGAAGAAAGAGAAATAAAAACAGAAGAAGACTAAAGAGCAAGGAAGAGCAAACAAAATATAGTAGTAATAAGAAAGGAAAAGCTGGTATATCAGGACAACATAAATGAGAACTGGATAGGACTGAGGAACAGTATTGAGAAATTTGCGAAGGAATAAAGAAGTAAAGACAAGAAGAAAAAAATGGTTTCACGAATTATATATAAATATATATAAATAAAAACGAATTGAAAATGAGAAGAAAACTGCGGTTAGAACAGAAGTCTGTTCCGTTAGCATTTTTAACCGCAGAAAATGCGAAAATTAAATACGAGGAACAAAAAAAAGCAAACGAATATAAAGGGATAAAATAGGAAATATAATGAAAGAATATTACAGAATATAGAGGAAAGCTATCAGAATAAACAAATCATGAATTTGTATCAGGGAACAAAAAATAAAAAAAGGGTTTCCAGAGTAAAACAGTGTTTTATAAGGATAAGAATGTGAAAACAAGGAGAGGAAGAGATTTTAAATAGATGGAATGCTCAACTGTTATGTGAGGAAAACGAAGTGAATGAGTATGACAATGGAAAAGAAGAACTTAATAGCCAAAGAAATAAAACTAAAGAAGAAATGGCATCACCAAGTAAGGAAGAAATACAAAAGATAATAAAAAAATTGAAAAACCATAAGAGTCCAGATAGTGATGAAATAACGGCTGAACTAATCAACACACAATCTCATAGAATAGAAACAGGAACTGATAAAAGAAATATGGGCTAAGGAAGATCTACCAACCGATTGGAGACAGGCAAGTATATGCCCATTACACAAGAATGTGACTACTACAGGGATATCTCCTTGTTAACATAGTATGTACATTTCAGAATTAACTAACGCTACGGAAGATACAAGCCGAAATTTATGAATATAAAAAGCCGCCAATGATCATATTTATTGACTTCAAACAAGCATACGATAAAGTGGAAAGAAAATAAATTTACAGGGCATTAAGACAAATGAAAATTAATGAAAAACTAATCCGGATAATAAAGGTAACAAAGAGGAGTTAAGAAGTCAAGGAAGGAATTAGACAGGGAAACCCACTTTCAGCAGTACTCTTTAGTATGGTATTAGAAAATGTTAGAGGCGAAAATCAACAGAACTAGACTTGTATATAGAAAGAGGCACCAAAGAATTAAAGTGCGCAGTCAGAAGGTTGGATATACACCACAGTAATAAGAGCGATAGTTACGTATGTGTGTGAAACATGGCTGGTAAATGAAGCAGAAGTATGGGAAAGAAAGGTGCTTAGGAAGATATTTAGAGGAAAGAAACTGAAGATCGATAGGAACGAAGAACAAATAAAGCGTATAGGGTGGAAGATACCAGAGGGGAAAAGGAAGAGGGGGAAGGCCCAGAAAGAAGGGCGCAGTGTTGCCAAAAGACAAATAAAGGATTCGAAAAGCCTAGCAACAGACAGTGGAAAAGATTTACAAGGCTAAGTCCGAGGGTCTGTCCTACAGCCGATATATGTATACAGCCAACAATTTGATACTTACTATTCAACTTATTGAACTAATAAATAAGTGTAAATTCAATTAAAACATTATATGATTAATAAGTATGTATTAGAGTTATAAGAAACTGCAGTTTTTTCTATTTTTTTTTGTCAGAAGATATTAATTTTTTTTCGCGAATTAAATATATTATTTACCAACTGTATCATACCAATAAAAGCCACCTCATATAATTCAAAAAATAATTTGTTCATCTGTTTCATGTACATGTGAACTTTGATATTTGACCGATACATTAACAACGGATACGTAAAAGGTATTTTTTACCTAATTCGTTCATTAACATCCCAAGAGAGACTGGTTACTTAGCGAAAATTGAACCATTATTTTCAAATACACGCTTCAACCAACCTAGCTACTAATGTACTTTTTTCAACGGATATTATCTTTGTAATAATACAAATGTAATAGAGATGCAAATGTAATACAATGCGTATACTTGGGTTTTTATATAAAACATTTTTCATTTTCTTACTAATCAGTTCTAATGGGATAAATATAAAATTTAAAACTATAAATTTTATATTTGCAATAAAAGTTCAGTTAATAGTTTATGATAAACTTACTTACTATGCAAATTTAATTTCAATGTAATCAATAATTTTGTTTGTTATGGAGCAGCTAGGGATCTCACAAATTCATTTTTCATGTTATGGTTCCGCGGTTTCATAAAGTTTGAAAAGCTTTACAGCGAAGATTAAGTATTTATCGGGAAGAACTGACAACTACCTGTTGTTTGAGCCAATCGAATAGGGTTTTATGATCAAATGACCACAGATAAAGTGGTCATTTTTTTTATTCCATACGGGGAAAAGCGACTCTAATTGTAATTAATTGCTTTAATACCTATAGTACTTTTACGTTTCTTTTAAATATTTAGATATATTATATGTTACAAGTTTGTCCCTACAGCTTTAACTAATGTTTTTAATGGTGGTATTTTAAGTGTAGATTTTTGATTTTATAACTACTTTTTTTTGTATACAAATTATCTTTGAGCACATCAGTTTACAGAATTATAAATTAGAAAAACAATGAAAGATAAACAAAGACAAAAAATAACTTACCGAGTCAGTTATTAATTTGTATGCATAAATATTGCATTTGTCGCTATAAAGGTTTCTAGATTGCTGATATACTTACTTACTTCACTTTCTGTGTTGTATAGTTTGAGCTTTAGTTAGTGTTTTCCTAATTTTTCGTCCATCCTCTATCTGTCAGGAAATTTCTTATCAATATTTTTTGTCTTCTATATTTGTCTTTTGTCTTCTTTCATCTTAAGGAAATCTCCGGGCCTCCTCATTTTGTTGTACATTTATTGTCTATATATTTTGAAGGTTTTGTTTCTTAATATATCTTTTATTCATTGAATTCTCATCTCCATACTGTTTAATATATTTTTTGTATAGTATTTAGATTCTAGACTCAATGAGTAATGGTTAGTTTCACACTTTATTTTAACAATTTTGGCTTTTGCTATGGTTGGTATTTTTTTCTTTGATAGAAAGCTTGATTTCATCGCGTTGTAGATTCTTCTCACGTTCCTGTACTGTTTATTCTCGCCCCTATATTTAAATTTACTGGTCTTCAATTTCTATGGAATGTTGTAGTCTTTCTCGTTATCCCCGAATATCATGTCATCCGCATAGCATATCTAATATTAGAACTCTTTGTTGTTGCTGTTATACATTTTTTTTTTTTTTTTAAATCGTAAACTGAGATTTTATACAAAGATTCTTTGGGCAAGTCAGTTACGATTAAAATTTTGATTTTTTTGGGTTTAAGAAAATTTTATAAGAGCAGACAATTTGGTATCAATCAACTGTGTCCTAAAATCCAAACTCTGTCTGCCCTTATAAAATTTTCTTAAACCCAAAAAAATCAAAATTTTAATCGTTGAAACCTTTGATCTCAATACAAATGATTTTTTAAAAATGATCCAAAAATTTTTTCAAATCATGAAGTTTGAGATTTTATACAAAGATTCTTTAGGAACCCATCAAAATCAAAATTTTAAGCTATGACACCTTTGAACTCAATCATTTTTACAAATTCATACAAATGAATTTTTATTAAGTCTAATTACCCAACACTAAAACCCAACTTAAACAAAACAACGCAAACCCAACAAAAACTAAATTGTAACGATGTACTTCTTCTTAAATCCAGCTGTAATTTTTGAATTCAAATAAAAAAATCAGTTTTTGATTCAAAAGTGTTTGTGATTTTTGCAAAAACTCTTTTGGCAAAATCGGTTGGAAGAAAAGAGATTGAGATAAAGCTCGACACAACTGAATGTGCCTTGAAACCCAAACTAATTCTTAAAATCCAAAGTCAACTCTAAATAAAATTGTTTTAAATCCAAAATAACAGAAAGGTAAACGGATAGAAAGACTTACCGTAAATCAAGTGAAAATCTCAATAATACGAGAAATGTTACAAATCATAAAATTTTTCATCAAGATCTATCCAAAATGTCAATAAAGAATAATTTTAAAAAATTCAAAATATTTTTTAAAATTTCTGACGTCAATTTTTATTCTATAGATTTTATCACCAAATTTTCAATTTTCAATGTGTTTTTGTGTTTCTTTTCTTTTGACAATTTTTGTTTTTAAATTTGTTGTTTTGTATTGTATTTTATAAAACTGTTGTTTATTTGAAATTTCGTCTATCGTAAAAAAAATTCTACTACGATTTACGTATGGCTCTTTGTTGCGTTGTTACCGTTTTTTTTTTTTTTTAATAAAAAAATTTTAATGTTGGCACCACCAACTATGAAGACAAATAGGCAATTTGTACTGAAAATTTAAAGAAAGGTGTATTTATTTTTTAAAATCATATTTTAAAAAAAATTATGTTTGGGGGCCATTTTTACGTGTTTTATTTTCAATTTATTTTTTTGAAGTTTTTTAATCGCATTTTTTAGTCATTTTGTATTTTTTTGGAAACTTTGTTTTACCAAAAGTATTTTTTCGAAAGTGTCGTTTAATGAATTTTTTTTTCAAATAAACGGCCCTTTCTACCGAAAATCAAAAACGGAATTCAATGTTTTTTATGAGATTGATGTTAGTTCGTATAATTATAATGTTGTATTCGAGATAAAGGATGTGTTCAATAATCATATGACATGTACATCTTTAGTTTTTCATATTCTTCCCATTGCATCTGTTTACTTGCCAACTTTCAAATACGGAATTAAAATGCCCAATGTAAATTTATATGTCATGTAGGAAACAAAGAATGACCAAACTGATATCTATTTACCAAATAAACGTCGTAGATAGACGAGACAATTTAAAGCGATGACAATGGAAATAAATACACAAAAACGTGCAAATGAAGCTAAAAATTATTTAATTTTGATAGTTTACATTATTAATTTGAAACTGTTACCGAAAAGCTTTGTTCTTTTGAAAGGTCACCGGGGTTAAAAGTTTGTACGTTAGTAATGCGAAAACATTATTTACATTACGTTTTACTTTAATCAAAGAACGCAAAAATAATCCACACAATATAATTAAGAGTGCATTTGACATTTCTAATTGAATTTAAAAAAAGTAGATTAAACTACGTTTTCTAAGTAACGCCTCCGAGCACAATGTTTCCATTTCAAAGGGTATTAAATATTGTAGTGAATTTTGTAATATTTATTATTATAATGTTTCTTGGTATCCTGGATGAAAAATATTGTGCTGGCTTACTGCAGTAGTAAGGACTGGAGTCAAAACTAAAATATTGTTTTCTGGCACACCTTGCAACGTAGGACCGTCGTTTGTGCAGATTTAGGTTTAGGCTATGATCAGTTATCACCTGATAAAATAGTGGGTCACATTTCAGAATTACATAAATGACGAACATCAAAGAGCTCTCCAGAAATGCTTAATCCTTATAATCTTTATCTGATTCTGACCATTCTAATTCGGCATGATTATTGACACCCATTTAGTTTTTCAAATTCCTCGTCAATAATATCATCTATTTCAAAATATTTTTTCAAAATTTTTTCTGTGTGATCACGTTGCCACATTATATCAACCTTTCTATAAGACTGACGTGAATCATTATCCATGACGATTGTACTGCAGCCTTTGAATTGTTTTCCTCTACATACAGTCCGGGATGGGATTACAAAGAGGAAAAACTTTTTTAATATGCTTCTTACAAAAAAAGTTATTCCTTATAAAAAATTTTGCTTTCCTCAAAATTTCGAAAAACATATTTGAATTTGACAACCCAACCCAACCCAACCCAATATGTATGCAAAAAATGTACAGTTAGTAAACATCATTTAGCATGTTTAACCAGTTGCGATGAGCTTTCTGCTAAAGCCTTCCTGAGATGGAAGTATATATTTTTTTCTTTACTCTCCTCATTTTTAAATACCTATTTTAAAATTTATTAAAATAACATTTTCTCATAAATATTCTTAAACTTAAAAAGATAAAACGACATGCTAAATTGGGTCATTTATTTAAAAGACATTTTACCCGAAGCACAACTTCCTCTTGAATTTAAATGGAAATAGAAGTGTAAATCGGCCGTAACTAAACCAATCGGAAACGACGTTCTTAAATTACCGTTTGTGGTGGGTGTGGCGTATGTTTGTATGACTAGTATGACGGATGCCAAAGCTGCCAATATGCAAGCTAATTTAGTGATGCGAACGCCATATAGCGAACGTTGCCCTGCACTTATGACTATTACACAACTTGGAGAACAAACTCAAAGATAAACTCATATCTAACAAGTTACAAGTACACTTTCCTAAAATTAATTGTTTCCCGGAAAACATCTGACGCTTTTATATTTTCCGAACGCGTATATTGAAATTACGAAGTTTCACTTCTTAGCTTCCATTAAAAGGGTGCATTTTAATAAGCTTCTTCGAGCTTTACTTGAATTATATCCGGTTTGTTTGTTTTTAGTCTGCAACCGATATGTCTTTTAAACTTTTCTGTTTGACTTGTAAAATTTACGTCTGGCGATGAGAAATATTAGTTGTCTGTTTCATTCGATAACAGATTATGACATATATTACAATAGACAGGATAATGGCCCTTCAAAAGTTGATACGATAGCGTCTTTATGCAATGCTGTTTGTCCTTTCGATAAATAAAACATTATGTAAATTTCCAGTTACGTCTCACACATACTCATCATTGTAAAATTCCATCGTAGAAATGAGAAAACTTAAATTAACTTAAAAAATTAATTGCTGAAAATAGTGGTTCCATTTCTTTGAAATTCTGACGGATGCAACTAAAGTGAAGATTAGAAATATCGTGAAAAGATATAGATATAGATATAGCGGCTATGGAAGAATATCTCAGAAGAAAATATCACGCTTGTATTCCAAAACGGGGAAATAAAGCTTCTTATGTTCCGTTTCTCGTCATATTCAGTTGCAGTGAAAAGGGTAATCTTATGAATACGTTTGATACAGCCATACTCAACCATTTTTTTTTTTCTCGGGCCACATACATACGTTTCCTACGTTACGCGGGCCGCAACATAGTGTGTTTTGGGCTGCATATAAAAGCTTGGCGGACCACATGTGGCCCGCCGACCTCAGGTTGAGTGTGGCTGAATGACATAATTGTCACTTTGTTATGCCACCTTATCAGGTTAAACCCAACTGCAAATTAAATAAGAAGATGCACACAGAAAAATAATTTGCACACATAATAATAAAAAAGCAGTAATATAATATGTAATAATATCAGCAATTAACTCTAGAGACGAAATAGCAATATTAATATTAATTTCGAACTGTAAGGCAACGTTGCTTTGCTTTGCCACAATTGCGAACAGATTTGTTGGTTTATATAAAGTGTTTCCTGAAAAACTGAAAAATGTCAAGTTTGTTTCCACAGCGCTAACAAAGGTTTTTCTTGGGGCTATTTGCTTTGCGTAGAAATTATTTCGCTCTGTGTATCAAACCAATGTATAATGTGACTTTTTTTTTACTTGACGTGCCCTCAAAGCTGGGGATCATCTATTCGTGTAAAATAATAAAATAAAAATATTCTGGAATTAAATCGGTAAACGTTAAATACATTAAATATATTATTTAAATAGCATAATGTTCAAACACGAACATAAATTTAGTCCAATCAATCCAACAAAAATTTAATTTATTCTACAGATAATGTTTCGTTTAGAATATTGATTGTCAGCTTATCCCGGACAATCTGCAGCTCTATTTTTCTTTAATTGTTCATGAACGAAAATTGGACAAAAATAGAAAATATCATTACTCATATATGGGGAAAGATAAACTGTGATAAAATTAAAAGTGGCCTGTTTATTACATTTCTTTTTCCGTCATAGCATCATTGGATTATTCCACCTGTGATTAATCTATTACAATTTGCTTAATGTAAATATTAACAGGTAATAATAATTATTTTGCGTATTACTTTAATATTATTATTTTTTTCATAAAAAAATTCCATAAAATAACATAACTAGTTTAATTAGTCTCATTTGCACTGTTTATTCCTATGTTTTTATATTTTGGAAATATCTTTCGTGCAAAATTCACTTTTTAATTTTTGTTTTCCCTCTAAATATAAAATACAGGTTCTGCTAAAGTATTTAATATACTGGGTGTTAATTTTAAAATTTTCCATCCGACATACCATGACAAGGAAAAATAGTAAGGAAAGGTTCCAACATGACATGTCAGATATATGACTAATAAAATTTATTTATTTATCCAGGGTTGGATTAAGTGTAACATGTTAATATCATATTTTAGTTAATTACTCAAAAATCCTATTGATTAAAATTCTATTGATGTCTTAGGATAGAATTAAAAAAAAGTACTATACTATTTGACATTTTCAACTTCGAGTGACGAGGGCTAAACTGGAAAATTTTGACACAGCTTTAATTATGGAGATTGGGGTCCCTCTTCTCTTGTAAAAAATGCCGTTGGATTTATTTTGTCAATTTTTGCTTTACAAGATATTGTGTGTGGAAAATTTTAAAATGAACACCCGGTATATATGTATTTACACATAAGTTATACAGGTGGTTCAAAGTTATCTGCGCACTATTGCTATCTTCGTTGTTATTTTTGGAGCTACAGAGTCGGTTAAATTAGCAAAGATACAGTGATTTTTCCGCTGATTACAATGCTTCACACAAAAAAACAATTGCGCATCACATTTCAAAGCCAACTCAGATAATTAGATTTTTTTAAATGGAACACCCTGTATATTTATGTAGCAGTCGGTAGAAAATGAAATTTTGCACAAAATCTTCTTATACTACTACAACCCAGAAATGAAAAACAAAAGAGCTACGACGACATTAATACAGGTCACCGCACATGTGATAACTTTGTTAGTAGAGAAACTACAGTGTTGGTCAATACATCAAAAATGTGTAGTTTTTTCTACTGATTACAATTCTACTGATTACAACTCAAAAAAACAGTTGCGAGTCGCATTTTCGAACTAACAAAAAAAAATTTTATGAGACATCCTGTATATTTTAATTGATGAAAAGTTAAATTTTACATAGAATACTCTTCTAATAGTACAACCATAAGATGAAAGGCCAAATTTGAATATAAAATAAGTAAATGAGTATCAAAGCAAGCAGTTC
>JAFFZR010027767.1:0-19269 GCA_018397195.1 Lethrus apterus | reverse complement strand
GCCATGAACAAAAATCGGCATGTCTATACTTAAACCACTATTTATTTCTTAATGTCAAATTGACGTTTGTCAAAAATGTTCAATAGGAAAGTGCTCCTGAAATTCTTCATAACAGGCAACGTAAGAATATTGCCATTTAACGTTTCCTGTTTCATTTCCATTTCAAAAATAGAATTCTAAATAAAAGCTTTGATTTGTTTGGACAACATTTTTGACAAACGTCAATTTGACATTAAGAAATAAATAGTGGTTTCAGTAAAGACAAACCGATTTTTGTTCATGGCTTACTTTGGCTAATCTTTTTTTCGATCTCACTGAACCGGCAATAGTTCGGGAAATTTTGGGATAGAGGACGCTGAGCTTCATTCTTAAATTTTGAAGCGTAGGAGTAATGATATAAGGTATATTAGCCTTGTTTATTTATATTTTACTCTCTACATAAGCATATTTATTTACTAATACTCTATATCTATATATACTTAGATTAAGGACACAATATATTTAAAAAACTTCTTTCTATGTCACATTTCCCCTACTTTAATCTTAAGATTGTTGCTTTATGAATCGTTTTAAATTGTTACTAATGTACATTTCATTATTCGACATATGTATAAACTGTTAGTTGCCTTAATATTTTGCATGCAACAATAAAAACATGTTTCCATTTAAAGTATTTTTACTTTGTATTATAAGCCCCAAAGAAACATACTATTATTCACAAATTGCATATTGATGACAACTGGACAAAATTTAAATATATTTCTACATACAAACCTTAAAAGTCATTGTTTATATATATTCATAAATCTATATCATTGCTAAATACACAATTGTACTAAGTTTTGTAATAATCAGCATAAAGTTTGAATATCACACAGTACTTGTTTGATAGGGTCCTTTGTAAATTCACTAAAATAAGTAACGTCTTTCACATTATCAGTAACATATTGTTGTAGTTTTAAATATTCCGGCCATACACACAGTTCGAAATATCCTGGACAATTAGGAGGCTCATAAACTCTTTTAGTTCGTCTTGCCAAACATTCATCACGATTCAAAGTTACAAAATATTTCAAGTCACATAGCTGTTCAATCGGTTTGTAATTAAAAATACAAAACCCTTCTATTATTAAAATGTTCAATTGCAAATCATTTACTTTTTTTCTGACATTTTGTTGAAGGTCAAGAATGTTACATTTGGAAAATTTTGACATATGATGCTTATCATTAATATTTTTCCTATTAATTAGTAATTTTTGGATATCCGAGTACATTTTTTCCATGTCTAAGCTAGATAATATATCAAAGTTGATGTGATTTAATTCCTTAATCCATTTGTGTCTTGGATCATCGACTGGTAAAAAATATTCATCTTGACATACAACGGAACTCTTAGGGAAAATATTATTCAATTCGTTTGCAATTGTTGTTTTTCCTCCACATGTAACACCACTGACTCCAATTATCAACCATTTATTCATTTTATAATTGCTTTAACTTCTATCTAAAAATGGAAAACTTACACCTAATTCTTTTTTGAAAATCTATTAGAAATGTACTTGATAAAATATCTTTTTTAATTGATGACTCTGAGAAAAATGTCAATATGGTCGAAATATATAATTTCATATATTAATTTTAATTAGAAGTTCACAGAACTGTGTTTCCAGTATCAATTTCTACTATCAATACAATAGAATTGTACTTGCTTATTAATGAACAATTTTTTTCTTCACAATCCTAGCTGATAAGAGATAACTAATCATTAGTAAAACAAACAGTAAACGTTATATACATTACATGACAAACAACTTTTTCTGTGAACTTTATAATCTTTGTAATGTAATCTGTGTTTGTAATAATAACATATTTTGTAGATCTCTGTTAGATCTTACAACACAATTTACATCACAGCGGCAGTTAGATACGATTTTTATTTACAGCGGTTGGTCACTAGTTATTGGGTTTGAGCCATAGGTTAGAGCTACGAGGAAAGAAACTCCGCATTCTTTATGGGAAAACAAATTATTTTAATAAATTTGTTGATAGCTTTTAATGAGACAGTTATTAATTATGGAAACTCTTTGTTACTATCGCCATCTTACAGAATTTTGTATTACTCGCTTGGGCATAACAGATATCTGTTATTATTATTAAAACACTAGCGTTGACTGTTTATATACAGTGTGTGTAAAAATTCGCGTGCAAGCTTCACGTGGCGTTGTTCCTCGAACAAAAGTAACACACAAATTCCATTGCAAAAAAGTTCGTAGACGCATGGTTACTCCTCTGCATAACAATTTGAAAAATGTAAATTTGGCAACTTTGTATTTTATAACCACAAATATCAAGCAACACACCCTTCATTAGATCACTCTATTTAGAACAAGCAATGAAACAATTACAGTAATACAATAACTAATACTAGAGTAAATGTTCGAAGTGACCGCCATTTTTTTCAATACTTGCAGCAGCACTTTTAGAAAAATTAAGTGACTTAAAATTATTAGTTTCTTTTTACTTTAAACGATCGATGGTAATAAATTACTGTTTATTATCATTTATTGTATGCATCAAGTAACCTGATTTAGAAAAATCACCTCTCTTTACTGTTACCAATTTTAAACTTTGAAGACTTCGTGCATGTTCAAGAAGTCTTTATAGGTTTTGTTGTAATAAGATTTTTGTCTTATTTTTGTTCGAGGAATAACGCCCGTGAACCTTGCACGCGAATTTTTACACACGCTGTATATTATAGTTACTCAACCGACAATAGTTCGGAGAATTTTGGGGCAGAGGGCGTCGAATTACGAGTCGTTCATTCATACATTTTGAAGCGTAGGAGTAATGATATAGTATTAGTAAATAAATATGCTTATGTAGAGAGTAAAATATAAATAAACAAGGCTAATATACCTTATATCATTACTCCTACGCTTTAAAATTTATGAATGAACGACTCGTAATTCGACGCCCTCTGCCCCAAAATTCTCCGAACTATTGTCGGTTGAGTAACTATAATATACAGCGTGTGTAAAAATTCGCGTGCAAGCTCCACGGGCGTTATTCCTCGAACAAAAATAAGACAAAAATCTTATTACAACAAAACCTATAAAGACTTCTTGAACATGCACGAAGTCTTCAAAGTTCAAAATTGGTAACAGTAAAGAGAGGTGATTTTTCTAAATCAGGTTACTTGATGCATACAATAAATGATAATAAACACTAATTTATTACCATCGATCGTTTAAAGTAAAAAGAAACTAATAATTTTAAGTCACTTAATTTTTCTAAAAGTGCTTTTGGCAACATCGCAAATTAATAGTGATCGATTTTAGAATGCTTTGATGCAATGACAGATAATAAATTCGTTAGCTGTCTTCTTCATGCCTTAGTGGTATGATTAATTATTAGTAAGTATGTAGTTTACGTTTGCGGAATATGCCGATATGCAAAATGTTTTTGGAGTTTGCGAGGGAAAAGCTAACGCTGCTGAGTATTTCAGAAGATTTCCTAATCGCACAGCTAATCAAGAGATTAGATTGCAAAGATTATAAAGTTCACAGAAAAAGTTGTTTGTCATGTAATGTATTGTAGGTATATAACGTTTACTGTTAAAATATGTTTTACAAATAATTGGTTATCTCTTACCAGCTAGGATTGTGAAGAAAAAAATTGTACATTAATAAGCAAGTATAATTATATTGTATTGATAGTAGAAATTGATACTAGAAATACAGTTCTGTGAACTTCTAATTAAAATTAATATACGAAATTATATATTTCGACCATATTGACATTTTTCTCAGAGTCATCAATTAAAAAAGATATTGTATCAAGTACATTTCTAATAGATTTTCAAAAAAGAATTAGGTGTAAGTTTTCCATTTTTAGATAGAAGTTAAAGCAATTATAAAATGAATAAATGGTTGATAATTGGAGTCAGTGGTGTTACATGTGGAGGAAAAACAACAATTGCAAACGAATTGAATAATATTTTCCCTAAGAGTTCGGTTGTATGTCAAGATGAATATTTTTTACCAGTCGATGATCCAAGACACAAATGGATTAAAGAATTAAATCACATCAACTTTGATATATTATCTAGCTTAGACATGGAAAAAATGTACTCGGATATCCAAAAATTACTAATTAATAGGAAAAATATTAATAAACATCGTATGTCAAAATTTTCCAAATGTAACATTCTTGACCTTCAACAAAATGTCAGAAAAAAGGTAAATGATTTGCAATTGAACATTTTAATAATAGAAGGGTTTTGTATTTTTAATTACAAACCGATTGAACAGCTATGTGACTTGAAATATTTTGTAACTTTGAATCGTGATGAATGTTTGGCAAGACGAACTAAAAGAGTTTATGAGCCTCCTGATTGTCCAGGATATTTCGAACTGTGTGTATGGCCGGAATATTTAAAACTACAACAATATGTTACTGATAATGTGAAAGACGTTACTTATTTTAGTGAATTTACACAGGACCCTATCAAACAAGTACTGTGTGATATTCAAACTTTATGCTGATTATTACAAAACTTAGTACAATTGTGTATTTAGCAATGATATAGATTTATTAATATATATAAACAATGACTTTTAAGGTTTGTATGTAGAAATATATTTAAATTTTGTCCAGTTGTCATCAATATGCAATTTGTGAATAATAGTATGTTTCTTTGGGGCTTATAATACAAAGTAAAAATACTTTAAATGGAAACATGTTTTTATTGTTGCATGCAAAGTATTAAGGCAACTAACAGTTTATACATTTGTCGAATAATGAAATGTACATTAGTAACAATTTAAAACGATTCATAACGCAACAATCTTAAGATTAAAGTAGGGGAAATGTGACATAGAAAGAAGTTTTTTAAATATATTGTGTCCTTAAACTAAGTAATTAAAAAAAACATTTATCTTCATTTCTTAACATTCACATAGTACAGGAAATTAATAGTTGACATCGTAATCAGTCATCTTTTTTGCTAATATCCACCATGTATCTAAAAAGCCTACATCCACAATACGATCAATAAATTCTGAATATTTTAGTTGTAAATATGAACACTGACTTTCATACATGCTACAAGTGTTACTATAATTATCAATCCACATTAAAGATAATATTCCTAGATTCATATATCGGATTACGTTGGTATTGTAACTCGATTCTATTTTACGTAAATGGTTCACTGTTTCCAAACGCTGAAGATTTGGATGTATCAATAATACATCATTTGACGCTCTACGTAGTGTGTTTCTGAAATGAATTTCATCTGGATTTTGTTTGAAGCAGTATACCGTAAAGGCAAATCCAGAAAAAAGTAAAAAAGCTTTGGTCGGCTTTTCTTTTATATTTCGTTGAACATCCACCACTACATCGGAGTAATCTTTATATACGTTTTTCCAAAATTTCGCCCAAGTTTCTATAATTGTTCCTTTTGTCTTTTCTTCAAACCTTACGAAAAAAATATTTGTTTTTTGGTTCACTGTTTCTTTTAATATTTTTACACTTTTGATAATATTTGACGTTTTAGTCCGAATGCCTAACATAATTTTAACTTTGTTTATTTCGTGTTATAGAGAATTCAAGATTTTATAATAAGTTAATAATATCGTCGAGCTCGAGATAAGTTTAAAAATCGCTTTTCTTGGTTAGAATGAGGTTATGAGCATAGTTATGAGCTAACATTTTATTTTACAAGTCACTCGATAGATGGGGCACAGTGTCATAATACAGTTATAATTTAAAGTTGGTAATAGATGGGTTGGCAGTTTTGTATATATAATTAAACGTCAAAAATAGGGATAATATCCATATCCTTCAAATAATAAAATGGCAAAGAAAACCTACGATTTATTATTTAAACTTTTACTGATTGGTGACTCAGGTGTAGGAAAAACGTGTATATTATTTAGATTTTCCGATGACGCTTTTACGACAACGTTTATATCAACAATAGGTAAGTTAACCTTTACTCTCTAACAAGTTCATCGTATTTTTATTGTAATCTTGATTTAAATAATTAAATTGCGAATGAATCCTTTATAAAAAGGATTCATTCGCCATCGAGGCGATATGTTCGTATTATCGGTATTGTTACATTATTACTTATCCCCAATGTGAATGTATAAATAGAGGGTGAGGTCATAACAGGCGCCAAATTTGAACTTTTAGGGATAGATTTTAAAATAAAAACTGTGGAACTGAGAGGCAAAAAAATTAAACTACAAATATGGGATACTGCAGGTCAAGAGAGATTTCACACTATAACAACTTCGTATTACCGAGGTGCTATGGGAATAATGTTAGTCTATGATATTACAAATGAAAAAAGCTTTGAAAATATTGTGAAATGGTTACGAAACATTGATGAGGTACATTATTTAAATTGTTGTTATTATTTTATCATATTTTTTTATTCTTAGCATGCAAATGAGGATGTAGAAAAAATGATATTGGGAAATAAATGTGATATGGATGATAAAAGAGCAGTGAGCAAGGATAAGGGAGAAGCTGTAAGTAATGTTTTCTTCAAATTGTGTTGTAAACAAGAAACTAATAAATTATATCCTGTGCCTTTATTACATTTTGCATTTTGTAGATTGCCCGTGAACATGGAATTAGATTTATGGAAACATCTGCAAAAGCAAACATTAATATAGAAAGAGCGTTCAATGAATTGGCAGAAGCAATTTTAGATAAAACGGCGGGGAGAGAGCCAGGTGAACACATTGATAGAGTCATGGTTGACAGAAGGCAACAGTCGAGTACCTCAAAATCGTGCTGCAATAACTAGGTATATTTATTTGTTAGGTCATTATATTCACAATTCATTTCATTATTTAGACTGTGTGATGTAAACTAAATAAAGTAGTCTTCGATTTATAGGTCAGTAATCCATTCAAATGCTAGTTTTAAGCTGCGACACTTAATTAAAAATATTGTTCATTTTTAACATGTTCTATTATTTTATATTAATTTGACACAATTTAATAAGTATAATCCAATGATGATGAGTTTAAATGTCATTTTTTTATTATCACAAGTTAGTTTAAAAATATTCAAGTAATTAATAAAGATGAGGTGTAAAACTGGTACTAAATTAAAATTAATATTAAAAGTGAGATATGAATTTCAGCAAGATTATTTGTTTATTTTACAAACATGTCTGTATGTGTCATTTTTAGTTTCTTTTATAAATGTATATGATTTTTATGATATAATGCTTGATGTTAAATAATACAATTATAAATTATGTTTACTTGTTTTGTATCAAATTAGTGTATTTTGTATTTTACATGTCATATAGTGTACACAGTTATTTGTTTACACAACTCAATTGTATGTTTAAAGAATGTATTTATGTTAATTGGAATCTCATAATACAGTGTTATTTATATAGACTTTGACTGTACTTGCGTGTTTCGGTATATGTTTATTGGTAAATTTTTGCAACAGCTTGCCATTTAAATAAGTCTGTACCAGGTCTAAACTCTGTTATTACAGCGCAATAAGATATCAGTACAGTGTTTTGTATCTATAATATTTTGTTTGTTGACTTCAACAATAATTAATACTTATCGTTACTTAATGCACAATGAATGTACAGTACTTTACTATACGATAAATATTATTTTTACACTTTAACAAAGACGAGTGGATACATTTTTATAAAAGCTTTATTTCCCTATATCTATAAAATTACCTATTTATGATGACAAGTTTATCAACATAAAGCTGACCCATTATTTAGTAATGTTTTTTTTTTTTTAAAGGATTTACATGATTGAAATTATTTTGGTCCAAAATAGCAACCTAAATTGTTTACACCTTTATATATAGATTTATGTATAGTAGAATTTTCTGAATTGTTTATTAACTTATTACTGGCACAGTTTTATTGTTTAAGGATCACATTTGGAGAAAATAAGAATTCTTTTGTCATTGGGGACGACTAAACAGAGCTGATAGTGCTTAATCCTAAAATGACAGAGCATAATTGAAACTGTTTACTTTCAATATATGGAGTTCTACTATGTATATCTATATATAAAAGTCGTATTTTGTAATTTTCATTTTATTACTGTAAGATTTATTTATATTGTTGAAATTGTCTTTGTGTCAGCTGACCTAAGTAAAAGTGTAATTTATTCTATGTAAATGATCAGCCCTGAAACAAATTAAGATGTGAACAATTAGATTTGTTTGAAACACAAAAATAAAGTTACCAGTCACCAGTTTGGTTTTATTCTAAACTTTATACAAAACAAATAAATGTTTATAATTTTATGTCTCACATTATGTATTTACTGTTCAGAATAATTAATTAATTAAGTAGATGTGGCTTATTTAGCAAATGAAAAAATTATTAGATGTAAATTTCTTTTTTTTTTTTGGGAATGGTGTGATTTTTCATCGACGTACTTTACATTTTTAATGGCTTCAATTGGTATTTAAGAACAATATATTATGATTGATGACTGGGAGATGTTGCCAATACAAACATAAATTTTGAATTTGTTCAGTTCGTAGAAAGTTAATCCACAAACCAATTCGTTGACAGATGATATAATATAGTTAATACATGACAACATCTTTTAGATACGTTCTTAATGTACATTTATATATGTGATTGTACAAATGTTCAAATTAACCACTAATGGATAATGATTTACATCATTAAAGTGAATGATAGTGACAAATTTGTCAATGTGCTTTGCTTATTTTACAAACTGTATTTTACTAATTGACCAAAGTGAATGTTTATTTGTGATACGATCGTATAATTACTAGTTTTGAAGCTTATGATTATTTTTTTTTCGTAACCACCATACCAAAACTTTTTTTTTTTTATATAAATGCCATTTACTAAGCTGATGAAAACTCAATTTATCTTTACGGTTATTCTACATTTTATTTAATGTTTCCGTGTAGCCATAATCTAAGCTTTAAAACACATCTATAAATCTAATCCGTTTTTATTTTTGTGACTTTTCTTAAATAAGTGCAAATGCTTTTTCAAATAAATTTTAAAACGTTTACTTTGTTTTAACAATATTCCAATGGTGGGACATCTGGGTTATCAAGAAATTCTTTTTTCTTGGATTGATTTTCTATTATTTTACTAAAATCCATTGAATCATCTTGTTGAACTTCTAAATATTCAATCCTGTAATTAAAATATAATTTATAACAAAAACTAAAATTAGAAGTTAAAGTAACCATAAATTATGAATAAAATTTCATTTTTATATCAAAATCTTCAAGTTAGAATGATAATACTTGCTTTGTTTTCTTATGTTCGACACATTTTACATCCACCTGTTTGGGTTTTTTAGTATTGGGTTTGTAACCAACTCTGGGCATTGTTAAAACTAAATGTCCGGTTGTTTGTGATCTTTGAGCTTTACTTCTATCAGTATATATTTCCTCGGGTAAAACAAATTGAAATATTTTACCTTTAACTGATATTTTTACAAATATAGGTTGAACATCAACTTCTATTAAATTTGTGTCCAGATGTCTAAAATTATATTCTAATTAAATCGAAACAAATATCCAACTTCCTACTTATAAACTGTCAAGTCAAGCACAAAGTTCTGGGGGTCTTCATCGTGGAATTTAAATTCAAGTTTTGCTTGATTAATATTTAGTGGTCGTCCATCTTTAGTAAATAAATTAACAGCAACTTTTTGTTTGTTGTTGCCTTTATCATCTTTCTTTCGAATTTTCCTTGATCGTTTTGATATTTCCACTCTTGTCTCAGGGGCGTTTTCTGATGGTGATTTCCAAAATTCTTCATCAGGTATATCATAATCTATACGTTTCAATCGTTCTTGTTGCTCTTTTCTAAAAATTTTGTATTTTTGTTGACCTTTAAGTACCATTTGTTCACTTTGGTGTAATGTTTGCAATGCCTATTAAAAAATCATTAGAATTTTTAAATAAATTGTTGGAAATTTACCTTTATTTTTTCACTTCTAGTGACATCGTTATTGTCTAAGCTTTCTAATTGTTGAAGGTGGGCAACTGTATAGTCTCTGTAGCCATCGAAGTCACTACATGGGTTGCCAGTTAAGTATAAGTGTTTAAGATTTTTATTATGTTTAAGAGAAATTACACTTTCAATTATTCCAATGAAATTTAAAGTGAGATCTAATTTTTCCAATGATTCACATCTTTCCAAGTTTTCTATTATTTCTATGTTATTTATTGCTAAATTTAGGTACTTGAGTTTTTTCAGTTTGTTCAAGTTTTCTAAAATGTATATGTAATTACATTCTTACTGATTTACATATACTAATAAAAAATAATCAATTAAAGAATTCAAAATGTAGTAGTCAGATGTAAAAATAAACTACCTATTTTTGATATTAAATTCGCTTGTAAATATAAAATTTCTAAGTTTTTACACCAATTATTTAGGTGTTCAATTTTTTCCACATCTTCCTGATGCAGTGATAATTCTTCAAGGCTATTGATGATTCCCTCATTGTGCTCTGATTTCTTTCTAACTAACTCTTCAGTTACTAAAAAATCATTTAATGAAATAAATAATATTCGAGTAATTTGGAACTTACTTCTCACCATTTTGTTACACTTTGACAAAGTATTTCCTAGCAACTATTTATTGATGTAACTATTTTAAAAATGCCAACGTTTTCAAATGCAAAGAACGTTGTTAATATAATAATTCTTACATTATTTACAAGTAAAAGTATTTTTTCTGTCTCTTCGAATACAGAAAATAAAGAGTAATATTTGTTCAGCTTTTCAAAATGATCCCTTGCAAATATAAATTAATTGAATATTTTCCCAAAAGTTTTAAAATATACTTTATAAATCGTTGTAAAACTAGCAAATGACGTTTCTTCCTTCATTACGAGTGATATTTTTAGTAGTGATTGTAATATTTTTTAATATACTTTCCATTCAAAAACTTTCGTTTTTTCTTACTATTGAGTTTGATATTGAGAACAAAAATTCATTTAATCCCTTTTTTAAATTTATTCTGTTGGCTCCTTTTAGAAGATTGCCTACTCATCCTTGTAAATGTCCTATCTAGTTCATCTAGTAATTTTAATGGGTAATTGTTCGTCATAAAATATTACTTCTTTTCATACAAAAATGGTGATAAACTGATAAATTATTACTTCGAAAAAAAAAGTAATAGTTGCAACATTGTTTGAATTTTACTCAATTTATGCGACTACTTTTTGGCGGGGATTTTGTAATTGAAAAATTATTTAAATGGGAAGAAATGTGCGAAATATATTTATAAGTGCACACAAATTATTTTTTAAACACATATGCATTATTTTTTTAAAGGAGTGAAATATTAATAAACGTTCTTATAATAATTGGTCTAGAAATATTCAAAGAAGATCTATAATAGATTGAGGTTATGTTTATGTTTTATGAAAGTTGCAATCACAATGTTGAAGGCAATAATTTCAAAGTTTTTGAGTAGCTCTGAACAAGAACCATCTGTAGAGGAAATATATTCTGTGTTGAACAATGTGAGCAAGGAAAGTGCTGATTTTTCATCTCAACCAAATGAGGAGCTACGTACCGAATATGATTGTCATCGTAAAATAGGTGTTATAACTAGCATAGAAAATGACAAATATATCATTGATGATATATATGATTGTGAACGAAACGACTTGTCTTTAACAATTGGAACAAAAATATCATTTACAATTTATAGCACCAATGGAACGATTCAAGTTACAAACGTTAAAGTTATTGACGACTGGGATAATGAAAGTGAACAAAAGTCGATTTGGTGCAATAGAAGTTTAATAACTAAAGTAATTAGACGTGATAAAAGAGACATTTTTATTAGTCCAGGTGATATAACCATCGATCTTAATGCTGTGTGTTCAGAGTTCGTACCTATAGTTGGCGATTGGTTGGATCTAGACGTGAAGTGTGAAGTTGATGAAAATGTGACGAATTTAGCGGGAAGAATTTTAGAAATAAACAAAATCTCACCACTGAGACCAAAAATCATTGAAGGAATTGTGAAAATTTGGAATTCAGTCGAGCAAAATGGTGTTATAAATCAAAATGTATTTTTCAATCGAGAATCTCTTGATGCCGGTTATGTTCCAATTCAGGGAGATAAGGTAGTTACTGAAATAATAGAAAGTGAACAGGGGCGTTGTTCGTGGAGATCTTTGAAAGTTTTACTTGATGGTACTCAGTTTGAAAAAAGCCGCATCAGCAAGCCAGTATGTGACTACATATTAAAACATGACGATGTAAATATTAGCAACAACGTATTTTTAGATTTTGAAAAATTAAGTGAAAGCAAGGAATTTGAATTTAAAATTACAAATTTGACGAATTTGGAAATATCTTTATTGAATGTTAAATTAGACTGTTCTAATTCACAATGTAAATTAATACATCCAGTTAATTATCCTATGGTGATCAAGTGCAAGGAAACATTGCTGTTACGAGGAAGTTGTGTTGTTAAAAACGTGGGCGAATCCAGGGAATTGCTATTATTGATGTTTGAGAATTTTATCGTTGGTCGTTTTATTCATATACAGATGCAGTATCATAACAAAATTGTTGGCGAAAAGTACAATCGAACATATTCAACAGATGATTATAAAAGTGTGTTTAAAAGTAAAGATGTTATAAGAGGGCCTAGACCTATTGCAGTTCCACATTTCATAGCAATTCGTTTGCCAGATTATCCCGTGCCACAAAAATTATTTGATTTAGTTGTAAAATATAATAATAATAATGTCTTATTAGAAGATTTAAAAACAATGAAACCTGTATTGACTAAAGATATTTGTTTTCAGTATTATGAGGATAGGTTTCACACACTTTTATTCTTGGAGGAAATAGAGAGTCTTCTGTCTATCAGAAAATATGATCAAGAAAAAGCTTGTTTTATTAAAAATGGAGAGTTTTTAATGCTAGAAATTGAAAATTTATCAGAACAACGTCCATCTATAATTTCTGGTGACAAAGTAATAGCTACCGACCCTTACGATTCAAACAATTTAGATTTGGAAGGTTACGTTTATAAAGTTGGTGCTAAGCATGTCTATTTAAAATTTGTGCAAATATTTCATGACCAATATAATGGGGAAGATTATTCAATTAAAGTTATCCAGTCAAGGTCACATATGCGACGACTACACCAGGCTGTAGGTTTGGCTATAAAACATTTAGGAAGAGAATTTTTATTTCCAAGTAAAGTTATTAAGAAAGAACATCAAGTTAATTTTTCGTATGATAAGTATGAAGATGATTTGAACAACACTTTAAAAATGAGCAATAAGTTGCAAATAAAAAATCCTAAAAAATTATCAAATAAGGAATTATTACAATTAATACGCTTGCGAAACCAAGGAAGTACAAAAGATGATATCAATACTTTACATAAATCTTCAAGCAAATTAATTGTCGATTCGGATGACAAAGAAAATAATGTGAATCTAATCGCAGCAAAAGAAAAACATTTTAAATTAGAATGGTACAATCAGAAACTAAATTATTATCAAAAGGAAGCCGTTAGAAATATTTTATTAGGTGAAAGTCGACCGTTGCCCTATTTCATATTTGGTCCACCTGGTACTGGAAAGACCGTAACAGTAGTTGAAACTATTTTGCAATTACTTCGTTTAATTCCGCATTCGAGGTTATTAGTTGCTGCGCCATCTAACAGTGCGGCAGATTTAATAGCTATTAGATTAATAGACTCGGGGGTTTTGAAACCAGGTGATTTAGTCCGATTAGTTGCTTATAAATGTGTCAGTGACAACACAATACCCACCAAACTTGTCCCTTATTCTGCAACTATTAGTATTGCAAAAGAAGGATCGACAATTCAGAACACCATCAAAGAATCAGGATTAATTTTAGGTATATGTTTATTTACGGTAAAAAGTAATTTAATGTCATATTTTTGTTTGTTTTGTAGATTGTAGTTCAAGCGTTATTGGCAGGCATAGAATAACTGTGGGTACTTGTTCTACCATTGGCACATTATATGCACAGGGTTTTCCAAAAGGGCATTTCACACACATAGTAATTGATGAAGCTGCTCAAACATCAGAACCTGAATGTATGATTCCATTGTCATTTCTAGATCTTTCATCAGGACAAGTTGTGTTAGCAGGTTTGTACTTTTCCTACAATATTTACTTTCTCTGCATTTTAATTTTTTTTTAAATTTTTTGATTTTTCTAGGTGATCCTATGCAGTTAGGTGCTGTTGTAAATTCAAAATTTGCTGCTGAATATGGATTAAAAGAGTCATTTATGGAAAGAATCTTAAACAGATTTCCTTATGTAAGAGACATTGAAGGTTTTCCAATTACGGGTGGTTATGATCCAAGATTGGTGACACGTTTAATTTATAATTATCGTTCTTTATCTGAAATTTTGGAACTCCCAAATTCAATGTTTTATCATTCAGAATTAATGACAACAGTGAGTGTAAATATTATCTTTTGCAAAATATTTTGTTTTTATTTTAGATTTCCACTAAAAATAGCACTGAAGCTACTTTACTCAATAACATTAAAGAAATGTTACCGACGCGCGATAATGATTCACCACCATCGTTTGTCTTTCACGGAGTTGACGGTGAAAATTACCAAACATTTGATTCACCTTCTTGGTATAATCCTTACGAAGCCAGTCAAATATTTTATTATATTAATGAACTATATAGATTGGGAATTTCTTCAAAAGATATTGGTATCATATCCCCATATGTCAAACAGGTACAAATTGCTAATAAGCAATGTAAAAAGAATTTTTTGACTTTAATTTTAGGTTAAGCAAATTAGATCGATATTACTAGAGGCTGAATTCGATATTCCTAAAATTGGAACGGTCGAAGAATTCCAAGGGCAAGAATTCAATATCATTTTATTATCAACTGTACGTTCGAATAAAAACATGATTGAAGACGACCGTAAACATAATTTAGGTTTTATCTTTAATCCAAGAAGGTTCAATGTGGCGATAACTAGGGCTCGAGTATTGGTATTAATCGTTGGAAATCCATTTTTATTGGCGACTGATGTAGTGTGGCGTAATGCACTTGCTTATGCCGTTAAAAATGGTTCATATTGTGGATGTGACATATCTTCTGTGCTGTGATTTTATTTGTTAAATAAAAATTTTATGCATTTATTTTGCTTGTATTTGAGAACTTGGTAGTCCAATAAACAGCAAGTGGAACGAAGATAGTACTGTATATAAGTGTGAGTGAATAAAATTTGTAAGAATTTTCATCTTTCTCAAAATCCCACAGTGCCTCCCTTGTTTTAATGAAACATTACTGCGCTTTCTTGTCCAATTCTTGTTCTTACACTCCCTTTCACTTTTTCATCCAATGGTCCCACTCATCCTTCCTCACTCCACTCAACCTACATTTGACATATTCCTTTTCCATCCAATTCTCATTTACCTTTTCGTTATTAGTACTTCATTAGTATGTTGTGTATTGTTTTTACACTTTTCAATGTATTATTTTCTTTCCACTTTCTGTTTACTGAACCAACTTTTTTTCAATACAATTCGAATAAGTAATTTTGACATAGAATTATTATACAAGGGCGGGACAAAAGTTGTCAACAAATAAGAAGAATATATTTTGTAATTGTTTTCACGATTCTCAAGTTAATTTTCATTATTCTTGTTCTTCACTTGTAATATTCATAGAGTAGTTATTTTTTTATTGTTTTTATTGTATTGTTTTATTTGTTATAGAGAGTAAAGAATAATGATATAAGAAATTGTGTATTTTTTTTTTAATTTTTATACTCTGTCATAAAAAAATGTAATAACAAACTTTTAAAATAAAAACGTTTTAAACATTTTTGGTATAAGTACCAACATTATTATATTGCCATTCACTAATGCATCGTCCTTTAATACCATTAACCTCGCATGTACAAAATCTTTCCCATAGTTTCGCTTCATAATCACTACCTTTGTAGTGTACGGAATCACAAATACTTATCACTTTGCAATCGAAAATTTTACCATTTGCCACTATTGTAAATCCCAAATCTTTTGGTGGATTACCATCCTCTGCATGCTGATACAATTGCAGATCGCAACTTTGAATAGGATATATTGTTTTGTTTGGATATAAAACGTAACCAACTTCGAAATGTGATATTGTACAAGGTTGACTTATTACCCCGCAAACGATTCTCGTTCCGTTATCCAAATAAAACATGTGAAATATATATCGATGGAGTAGTGTCCAGTCTCGTTTGTGCCCTGAAATGTAATGGTAACATTAATTGAATAATTAAATAATTGAATGGTTTTACCAAAACTGTGATCTCTGAAGCCCATCATTTCTATGTTTTGAACTTTGTCGTCAATTGTTAAAGTGCCTTTTATGAACCCCATTTGTTCATAATGGGATTGATGAGACCTAAAGGTGAAAATTTGTAATTTTTGTAATTAAACGGAAGAAACGTTACTTTTCCAATAAATTAAAAAACTCCCTATTCCAGGTTTCTTTTGCAATGGCACGAGCCAAAGTTCTTTTGTCACAATCAGATTCGACCATAAAATATGGAAAATTTGAAACGTAATCAGCTTCAAATTTTACTTTGTACCACTTTTTTTCACCTTCTTCTATCCTAGGAAGACATGGTACAAAGATGTATGAATTCTACACAATTTATTACCACATTTTTCCATTGTATGAGATTTTCCAACGTTTCATCGGCTCGACTGGTGTAAAAGACATGCCTTCGCCGGCAAATGAATTCATTTTCTGCAACGCCACTGGATCGACGTTTAATTCGGTTTTTGGTAAGTGCTCGCTGTGTAAAAGTCCAATTCCAGGTACCTGATTTTCGTGATTATTATTTTTCACATGACGGTTTTAAATACGTACGAAAAAATAGACGAGACCGTTAATTTTTCCCCGGTGCCTTCTTTCGACACCTCCTACGAAATACAAACCGGAATTGTTCACTCCATGGTAGAAGACTGCATCGAATGCCTAAAAATTGCTTTAGAATTTTATCTTTAAATCACTTAACTTACTTTGTCGTCTTCGGACAATTGTTGAAGTTTTTCCAAATCTTCGACGTTTTCCAATTCACAACCCATACCGGTTTTACCTGGTCGAAGTGTCGATGTAATTTTTCTTATATATAATATCATTACCATCGTTATGTACTTTAAAAGATACCATTTTCCTTCAGTGCTATAAATGCCGAATATTTTTGATTTTTTTGATCCCTTTAAGTAAATGAAAGTTATGAATGTTATTATTATTATTATTACTATGTGATACATCGTATTGTAAAAGTTTTATTTCGAAAGAAAAATTTAGGTGAGATGCCACACGTATTGGTAATTTAAAACAATTTGAAATGAAAAATGTAAAGCAGTTTTTATTAAACTTACATACAATATAATGAAAAATTGATAATATAAGTGTTTGTGATAAGACACTGATATTGATCTCGTTTGTGACTAACATTTTATCAAATACAAAAGTCAATTTTAATTCATTGAAATTCCTCAATTCAGCGATGTAAATTGTCAAGTGGCTTGCAAATAAGTCTTGTAATAGTGTGATAAGTCTTGCCTTGTCTTGTAATAATGTAATAAGTCAGGGTGAATGTAACGCTTTTGCATTTTGGCATTGATTTTGAAATGAAGGAAGTTTTATAAAATAAGTAAATGAAGAATTCAATAATATACAGGGTGTTCAAAGTTATCTGCGCACTATTGCTATCTTCGTTATTTTTGGAGCTACAGAGTCGGTTAAATTAGCAAAGATACAGTGATTTTCCCGCTGATTACAATGCTTCACACAAAAAAAAAACAATTGCGCATCACATTTCAGAGCCAACTCAGATAATTAGATCTTTTTAAATGGAACAGCCTGTATATTTATGTAGCAGTCGGTAGAAAATGAAATTTTGCACAAAATCTTCTTATACTATATAACCCAGAAATGAAAAACAAAAGAGCTACGACGACATTAATACAGGTCACCGCACTAGTGATAACTTTGTTAGTAGAGAAGCTACAGTGTTGGTCAATACATCAAAAATGTGTAGTTTTTTCTACTGATTACAATGGCGTACTCAAAAAAACAGTTGCGAGTCGCATTTTCGAACTGACAAAATTTTTTTTTATGAGACGTCCTATATATTTTAAGTGATAAAAAGTTAAATTTTACATAGAATACTCTTCTAATAGTACAACCGTAAGATGAAAGGCCAAATTTTAATATAAAATAAGTAAATGAATATCGAAGCAAGCAGTTCGAAAATGCGACTGGCAATTGTTTTTTGAGTATGCCATTGTAATCAGTAGAAAAAACTACACATTTTTGATGTATTGACCAACACTGTAGCTTCTCTAATAACGAAGTTATCCCATGTGCGGTGACCTGTATTAATGTCGTCGTAGCTCTTTTGTTTTTTTATTTCTGGGTTATAGTAGTATAAGAAGATTTTGTGCAAAATTTCATTTTCTACCGACTGCTACATAAATATACAGGGTGTTCCATTAAAAAAATTTAATTATCTGAGTTGGCTCTGAAATATGATGCGCAATTGTTTTTTTGTGTGGACCGTTGTAATCAGCGGAAAAATCACTGCATCTTTGCTAATTTAACCGACTCTGTAGCTCCAAAAATAACGAAAATAGCAATAGTGCGCAGATAACTTTGACCTGTATATGAATGTGTCTAAGTGCAATAATACAGTCAGTAAAATCAAGAAATTTAATGCATTATTTTAAAGACCATTTATAAACCACATTAATTTGATCATCAATTCTGTGCAGAAAATGTTGCAAGTAGTACGCCATTTGCGTGCTTTATTAATATATCTATCATTAAACTCCTGTACACAACCTACGTTGTTCAGCGTAGTTCAGCCTACATTTTTTAAAGTCTATTTCCAAGGCTTTCGACCGCGTGCAACGTTCTGTCATCCTGAATAAACCGAAAAGCTTCGAATTAAGTGAAGATTTTTTTATTAAGTCGTATTTGGGAGTAAACTTTGTTGAGTATGTACAAAATGTCATACAGTGCGTAAATGTATGGAACCGGCCTTGTTATTTCAAAACTATTCAAGCTAAATCGATAAAATTTAATATGCATGCTGTTTACAAAGCCTTCTATTATTTCCACAGTTTTGTTATTTTTTTAACTGACAAGTTCGGGAGCAGCACAGCCAACTTGATTTTTTTTTAATGGGAAGGGGGGTCAAATCGC